>PVJS01016249.1:0-37749 GCA_004027185.1 Glis glis
CTCTCTCTCTCTCTCTCTCTGTCTCTCTCTCTCTCTCTCTCTCTCTCTACTTAGTAAGGTCCTCCGCAACTTCGTGAGACCTGGTTTCAAAATAAAGTATAAAAATTAGGGCCGGGGGTGTAGCGTGGAGGTAGAACGCCCCTGGGTTCAATCCCCGGTACCACAAAAAAAAAAAAAAGAATTAAAACTCAGATCCTATTAAATGGTGGAGAACAAAGGATTAGACATAGACCCGGGCAACACTAATGCTTTCAGAAGAGATTTTAAACTGTGTTCTGCGGAGCCCTGAGATTCCTTAGTAATGTCATAGGAGGCTTCGTGGTGGTGGGAAGTTCAGAAGTGAGTCTCTCCCCATTCTTTCTCCCTCTTTCACACATTATCAACCAAAGTAGATCTGATTTCATCTGCTTTATATATTAGGCTTACACCTAAGATTTCTGCATGAAAAAATGGTTTTGCTACAAAAATAAATATTTGCTATATGAATTTCTTTAAATTAACTGAATATATATTCTCTTGCCTTATCAAGTAAGAAAAAAAAAAGCTACTGCTGGGGGAAGCTCACCAAGTGCTGTGTGCACGTATGTCCCTATCACTCTGAACTACATTACCATGCAAGACTACAATACACCAATAAAAACATATTTTTTAAAAAAAGGAAGCAACTGAACTTGCTTGCCAATTACTACCATAAAACAACATGTTAATAACTGTGCCCACACGAAAACATCATGATGAGATTTACTCATCAGTGTTCAGCTATGCCAAATAACTTCCTTCAGTTCTCACGTGGACAAAAAAAAATGCCTTCACAGGACTATAATGTTATATCTTGGCCTTTATCAGGAGTCAATATGAAGAAGTGCAATGTGACAGATATTTCTGCCTTTTTTGTGAAACTGCTATTGAAGAGGTTGCCAATGTCCCTTATATAAACAGCTATGCAATGAACTCCCCTTACAGCTGAGGGTTAGCAAAATCTCCTGTGTTTCCTTTTCTTAACATAGTCAGAAACCTGTAATTCCTTAGGTTAGCCTTAAGCAGCCTGTAAACTGAGAGTTAAATTTAGCATTTAAGGTGGGAGGGGGGAGCTATATTCAGAGGCTGTGTTTTCTGACCCAATTATCACCCATTTCTCCTTTAATTCTGCCAACATTAATTGAGTATTTAGGTGCTAAGCACTGTGATAGGTACCAAGGGCACAAAGATTATTAAAACGTGATGCTTTCTCTACAAGAGCTCTCAGATAAACAGTTTTTATTCTTTTATTTTAGCTTCATGATCTTTCTGTATGCACACCTTTATTTGTAACCTATCCCATATCTATTTTTGAAAACAGATATAGGACTATTGGTAAATAGGTTAAATAAATTAGTATTAGTAAGAGAAGACATAGGCTTTAATTTACCTGGAGAAGTGATAACCGATATTATATTCTTCCCACTTAGACTTCAAATCATCTCACAGACTGAACTTCTCTCCAACCCATCCTACAAAGAATCATCAGATTAATTTCCTAATGGGTCTATTCTGATCATGTTGCTCATCCTCTACTCAAAAATACTAACTGCTACAACCACAAACATTGCCCTCAAAATAAAGTCAACAAGACTGTAGCAAATCAGAGGCAGGCTTGGCATGAAGAACATGGATGAACCCTGCCTAAATGCTTCATCCTCCAGAGGTGCTCATCAGTGGATGGGACCAGGTCACCCATTCCTAGACTAAACTAGGCACATCCAACTGCTGATGGCCTTGTCGTCTCAGAAGAACAAACGAACAAAAGAGCAAACAGACAAGAAATGGTCATAAGAAATCCACATGCACTTTTACCTAAAACACTAATTTACAGTTTAGCCATTTGGGATCCTATGTAGCCACCATGTAAGTTATTGGCTCACATTCAAATCACCACTATCACCAAAGGGGTGGGGGGCTGCTTTGTAGTTTCAGTGTGTGATTCCCCATGTGCCCCAAATCTGATGCCTAGAGCCAGAGGGGCTTCAAGAGGTCCCTTGAGATGAGGACTGGTTTCCTTCTTTTAGGCAGGAAAGGCTTTCTTTTCATCCTTTATAAATGCAACAACTCCAGCAAACCAAGGCCCAAGGTCAATCCAAGGTGCCAATCAACATCTGTCTTGCTGGTTTCAGAACGCAGCAGCCAGTGCTGAGAGCCACCCGTGGTAACCGCCCACTGTCCACCGGAGCATTCTCCTCCACTAACCCCTTGCGGCAGAGACCTGAGCTGAAAGTCTTTCTCTGCAGAGGGAGACAATGTTCCTAGATGTTGTCACTTGCAGAGACGCCTAAAATGTGTTCTCTACAAAAAGGAAAGGTTTCTCTACTTTAAATGCAGAAGATTGCTCAGAATGACAATACATCTGGTCCATTTGCAATATCTGATGTTTATATATAGTGATTTAGTGTCATACTGAAAAGACTTGATACTTTGTGATAAGACTTTAGTACCAATTTAGTAACACGATTCTATATTGGCACTGAGAGGAAAATTCTTTTGCCAGTTTACTCTGATTTCAACTGTAATTTTTCCACTTTTTTAGCCAGAAAAGTGTTAGTAAACTGATTTCTTTCTCCCCCAGATTTGTGTATCTTGCACATAAAATAAAAATCTCTACTTCTACACACCCTTTAGCCCAAAAGGGCTTCTGTGCCTACATTAAAATAGACTATAGTATTTGGAGAAGTATATTTATGGGATTAGGAATACTAACAAGATTCAAGAAATAAATTCTTCAGTTATGTTTCATTTAGTTATCAGATACAGTTACCCAGTGAACTAGTGAAACAAAATAATGCTACCCTTTAGATGTTTATGGTTCTAGGGAGGAATATGAAACACAATGTAAGTCTGTAGTGCAAAATATTTTCAATAAAGCAGACATTTCTGATTTAGTGCATTCCCCTGGAACAGCAGGCCTATCCGTAAAATATACAACAGAATGATATTGCTTTGGAAAATGTGCAAGCATCCTTACACTGCAGTCAACTGTATCTAGAGGAGAAAAAGAGACAATGTCTGGGAGGGTCTTCCTACCACACCTTGGAGAGCATTTCTTAATTCCATTCACATTCTCAGATACTATTTGTATGCACACTAAACAATGTAGAGAAAAAACTTAAAATGGTTATGATCTACAAACTACTGAGAGAAATATGAAATGATATTAATTTCTTACATGGATAAAGCACCTTAGCAATAAGAAGACCCCCAGGAAGATGAGGCCCCCTGACACTCCCCAAACTCAGGAATACACTTTTGACCCAAATGATACCACTAAAATGTAATGAATCATTCACCCATTTAGGGGTTTTACTTATTTGGGGTTTGTCTGTGACATAAAGGGGTCCCAAGTTCTCTGGAGACTTGGAACCCAAAATTGTTTAAAATGGATCTGAAGGACAGACAAGAACATTCTGACAGTGTTCGCTTTTGCATGATAATTTATCTCCTGTTTAAAGATCTGTGTTATGCTGTTCTGAAATTCAGGGTCGCTCTCCCATAGAAGTGAGGCATAGAGCTCTGATGGGGGCAGTGAATAATTTGAGCCTCGTTGTACACAGCTGCAGCTACTTGCATGGGTAATTGCTTTTGCCCAAATCACCAGCATAATTGTGGCTCTACAGACATAGATTTAAAAGCCATTGAAGTGTCAAATTATATGACAACAATGGAGCCAGTTCCCCAGAAATATTCGCGTTTTAATTTTAATCAATCCCCAAGAATGCGCTGAACTCTTGCTATAGGGCAAAAAATGTCAAAGTGTTAGGATATGTTGATGTCTAGCATGACAAACAGAGGAGAGATACTAGCTGCATAGACCACTAGACTCTAAGGTCCCACGATGAAAAGAAGCTGTTCGTTATTATTCTAGCACCACCACCTCACCCAGCTATTGGAATAAAGCAAATTCAATAATTTTTTAAGAAAAAAAATACAACTTATAATTTTCACAATAGAAATTAGAAATCTAGGGTTTGAAGGTAGAAAGGCCAGCTGTGGCTCTTCTGAGGAGTGGCTGCCCAAAGCAAGGTGGTTACTACAACAATAACAGATCTGTCAGCTACCTCTGGCAGGGGTTGGGCACCCTGATACCTAACCTAGCGTATCCCTTATTGTATTAGGTGATGTGGGAAACAAAAGGGAGGAACCTTAGTCCCCACTCTAGAAAATGTTATGACATAATTAGACAAGATTTTTGAGAGAAGAATAACAACAGAAACATACAATCAAAATGGAAATCAGAGCCGGGCGTGGTGGTGCATGCTTGTAATCTCAGTACTTTGGGAGGAGGAACCGGAGGATCCAGGTTCGCGGCCAACCTCAGCTCTCTCGCTCTCTCTCCCTGTCTCTCTCTCTCTCTCTCTCCCCTTAGTGAGGCCCTCCGCAACTTCGTGAGACCCGGTTTCAAAATAAAGTGTAAAAAATAGGGCCGGGGGCGTAGCACGGAGGTAGAACGCCCCTGCGTTCAATCCCCGGTACCGCAAAAAAAAAAAAAAAATGGAAATCAGTGAGACAAATAAAGCAGTGTAGTATGGTGGAAAAGAGTACAGGATACAGAGCAAAATGGCATGTCCAAGTCCCAAAGACTGTGTGTTGTGTTGTGTGCTCTAGTCAAATCACTGAAACTCTACCACAAGATAGAAATATGTGGTTTTTTATTTTTGTTGTTGTTGTTGGTGGTGGTGGTGGTGGTACTGCAGATTGAACCCAGGGGCATTTTACCTCCAAGCTACACCCCCAGGCTCATTTTACGTTATTTATTTTGAGACAAGGTCTCACTAAGTTACTCAGGGTCTCCCTAAGTTGCTGAGGCTGACCTCAAACCTGTGATCTTCCTGTCTCAGCCTCCCAAGTACTGGGATTACAGGTGTGCACCACCATCCCCAGCATGAATAATATGCTCTTATTAGTAATGGATTGCATGCAGAGAAACAAAGATGGGGATTATCTGTTTCCCTACAAGTCCAGAAGTAAGGAGTTGCTGCAGTTGGTTTAGTGGTTTAAGGGTCATGGTCACTAGAGTTCCTTTGACCTTTTGCTCTGGTCCTAAGAAATGGTAACGGCTCTAACCACGGGGTCCCTGATATAAAGAAGAAGGGCAGGGTGGGGGCGCAGGAGGATGGAGCAGAGGCTTTATCGGAAGAGACAAAGCTTCCCAGATCCAAGTAAGACTTCCACTTTTAGCTAATTTGCTAGGATTCTGTTACAAGCTGCCTCTGGTCACAAGGGAGGTTAGAAAATGTAGGTTTTTAAAGTTGGACACATTTCCAGACCAGGCATAATTATGATATGTTATTAAAGAAGAGGAGAATGAAAACGAATAGGAACTGGCAGTGTCTGTGTCAGCATTCTTTACAGAGCTGGTATTAAGGATTACAGGTTTGAAAGGGTTTTGTTAGCCATAAAGCCAGCAAAGTTGATTTTTGCTATGTGCAATAAACTTTATATTATTTTATGAACATATGGCACCATAGAAAAATACTTTCAAATAAAACATATATTAAATTTCTTTAATGTAGAGATATATTACCTAATATGTAAGTACCTTAGGTCATGCATGTACACAGATACACACATATCTAAAGCAAATAAGAGGAGTGAATTTCTTTTTCCTCTATATTTTAGACAATTGAGAGATACGTGATTCAGGTTTGGTCTATAATTTTAAGGCAAAGTATTAACATTTTTATTTACTTTTTGCTGTATTTATTTAATTATATAATTTACCTTTGTTGACTCTTTTATCTAAAAATGGGATCTCTATGCCCTTACACATCATTTAAATGTGATAAAATTAAACTGTAATTATGCAACTCATGAATTAAAATGCCCTGAAGCACTATGCTCTCTTTTGAAAAATAAGGGAAGAACTATAAAAAATTGTAAGCACAATTTTTAAAATTTATCTTTAATATCCAAGAGCATTTAATAGACTTGTACTTTTTTCTTTCAAGAAGTCTATGAATTTTTAGAAAATGGTTTGGAAAAAGGATGATTTTTTAATAAAAAAAAGTCTATTCAGGAAAAAAGAAACAAGGAAAATATTCTGTCTCGGTGACAATATAATTACAGTGCACTATGAAGAAGCAGTTGCCACAGTAATCTGATTTTTATTGAATATCAGAACATATATGGACATTAAAATGCAATTTGAACGTGTGTGGGTTAGAGCAGTCAGTGATATTATGAAGCCGATTGTTTGGAAAACATCTGAAAACACCTGACCTACACCCACACCTGGCCATGGCCGACAAGCCCTCTGCAGCGGAGCCAGCCTCCCTAGGTATGCCTCATGGAGCCACACCAGCCCGTTCTGGATGTCCCCTCCTCGCTCTCCACATGGCTGTCTCCTCCTGGTCAAGCTGGTGCTAGCACAAATGTCACCTCCTCACAGAGAACCTCTCTGACCATCCTGAAGAAAGTAACTGACCTCCTCCAGCCCTCCCCACCCTGGAATAACCACTCACCAAGCCCCTACGTTTACTTCCTGACAGCATTTACAATTATCTGACATCCGAAATATCTTACTGAATTTGTTTCTCCTATGCCTTCCTGCTAGTATAGAATATTCCAAAGGGGAGCAGGAACCTTGCTGCCTTGATCACAGCTCTGTCTCTATTACCTAGGTCAGGGTTCATCACCAAGTGCTCCATAAATATGGAGTGAAAAGTGTGTGTGTGTGTGTGTGTGTGTGTGTGTGTGTGTGAGTGATGTCTCATGTGGCTCTGATGATCTTCTAAGTTAAATTCATGTTCACTATAAACTTTTCTAAAGAAAAACATCGATACATTTATGATTATCCCAAATAAATTCTTTAAGCCACAATAAGCATTCTATACTTAGTATAATCTAAAGAAATAGAAACTAACAAATAGTAGATCTCAATATTAATTTGCTGAATTGCATTAATTCAAGTTTTATTTAGCATTAGTTTTTATATATGACAGAGTAACAAGAAAACATTTACAAAGTACTAAACTGTTGCATAAAGTTGTCTGTAATAGGTAGTATCTCGAATCATAAATATAATTCTTCTTCATATAACATTTCATTAAAGCATATTCTATTAGTACTAGTCTATGGAGGGAAAGATTCTAAATACCTCAAGAAAAACAACTAAAAAGCTGACCCAGACCTACTGGTGAGTTCCTCACAATCTATTAGCATATAATAAGGTATTTTTCCAAATGCTGTCAATTCTCCATGGAAACAGCATAAAGTGAATTTTCTCAGACCCACGAGCTAAATCCCTTGGACCAAAGACTCAAATTGTTAAGTCCCTTTAAATCTGCACCTTGCAAATCAGATGGGTCTCTGCCCTGTTCTAACTCAGTCCCTTCCTACCCAGCCCAGTTACTGTGAAAATATAACTAGCCTCCATTGGACACGTTTCTTTTTTTTTAAAAAAAAAAAAGCAAATGTCTATTCCCTCCCTACCCTTAGTCTCCAAGACAGAAGGATAAAGGTAAGATATATAGTTAAAAGCAAAATAGAATTTTCACCTCCTTTATGGTCTCCATCATTTAAACAAGGTTCATGTACTTTTACAGTCTAAAGACCTGTTACAAATAATAAGGAAAAGGGATCAGAAGTCAGAGGCATCCAATACCTTCTTCAAGTCATTTGAAGCTAAGAAAAAGAAATCTTCATCTTTATTTTAAATACTCTGGTTTAGAAGGAAATGTTAGTAAAACTTTACCTATTAAACAGATATAATTACTGAATTATTTTATTATTATTTTAATTGTATATATTTATGGGTACAGTGTGACAATTCAGGACATGTTTACTATGTATAATGATCAAATCATGTGGCTAACATCTCCATGTTCTAGGATAACTGAGTTCTTAATTCAATATGGAGTTCTTTTAAAAAAAAAAACATTAAGTTCAGGCTGTCAAAAGACTCATTATAGAGGAAACATCATTTCTTCCTGCCCCCTGGTATAACTTGACATGGCACTGTAGAACTCTTCTGTTTCTGCAAATGTGTTAGATGTGGCTAAAAAACATTTTTAAAACCCTCAAGTTGTTTCCATAAAGTATTGCTTCATGCAGTGCTAGAGTCAATCACTTGCCTAAAGGTGGATGCAGAGGAGAATAAAACAAAAACAAATAACTAACCAAAGTATTTTAATAATTCCAAAGAAACTAACATTCAATATAATAGCCATTAATAAAAATATTCATGCTATCGTTACCAGCAGAATGGCCATCATAAAGTGAGCAGACTATGGTAAATTACTGAGCATCATAAAATTCATAAGTACCTTGTAGGAAGCTTTTCCCCCATCTAGGAATTATAACTCAGGAAGAAATATTCTAAAAGGAATAGTCTGTTCCTTTGAGTGTCAGAACTCCAAGTTGTTTTAATGGAAAGCCACAATAAATATTTTTATGGCAGAATCTAAATAATACACTTGCCTTTTCCAACAAGTCCCAGGTTTTGAACAAAGCTCAGTGCAATCAAGATAAAGTAACGGAGGAAACTGTGTTTGATGCCCCTAACCTCCCCATGATGTGCCTGTTTCTGCACTGCTTGGGTGCCCTGCTCTTGACGCTCATGTCTTCTCCCCTCACCCTTACCTCTCTACCCTTACCCAAGTCATTCAGCCCAAGAAGTAAGGACTGAACATCCTCCGTGTGCCTGGTCCCGCACAGTTTCATGGCTTTAGAGAGCCTGAAGAAGCCAAATAGTGGTGTTGAGGATATATCGGAAGTCCATTTTGGCAAATCTCCTGGGAACCCAGCCATGCCACTGCCCTTTCCCCTACTAGAGATGTCCTTCTTGGCCTTTCTGCTTCCCCTTATAGCACTATGACCCCCAAATATGATTATAAATAAAACAAATAAAAATAAAAGCAAATGTGTCTATGAGTATCTATCTAGGCAGCCATTGGAGAGATTTCTGCCAAGGTCCAGTGGTAGCTCGTAAGGGAAGCTTTCTAACACCCTCTGGGTAGTTGCTCCCTCACTCCTTTGAGTTCTCAGAGCATTGTGTTCCTACTTCTATTAAAGGCTTTGGCCCGATACATTGCAATTACGTGGTTTCTCCTACTAAACCATGATCTCTTCGTATCAATCTTTATTCCCCTAGCCCTTAGCAGAGTGCCTGAGTCACAAGTAAGTACCAAATGTTACTAAACACGAAGAAGTTGGAAAATAATAAGTTGTTTTTGCCTGCCATCCAGGAACTCCAAGTCCTGCAAGGAAGATGAGGCACACGCATATCTTTAATCTATGACAGCAAGTCATTTGTCTTAAGAAAAAGAGACACACTCTTATTGCCGATTTCTGACTTCCCCATTATGATCAGCTATAACTGCTCATGAGAATGGAGGCAGGTCTATCTCCTAGAGTATGGTCCTTACCAACTCCTGTGCCCCCTATTCACCTATGAGAGGCGTCTAAAATAGTCTTGCTGCCCTGGGGTTAAGGGCAAATGCAAATTAAAAGGACTTAATTCTCTTTATTGAAATTAAAGGAAGAGAAATTCCCCACCTATCTTTCTCTTATTAGAGTATTTACAGGAGAAAACTTGTGATTTTAAGTACTTTCTGTCTCTTTGAAACACATGTAAATCTTTTTTGATGTTAAATAAGCCTCTTGCTACTTTTAAGACCAGGAATGTCTTTCTTAAGGACCTGGAAACCTTCTCTTGGAAATGTAAACTTTAAGGAAGATAGAGCCCCTGTCTCCCAGTTTCTGAGGAGAGTCAATCCTAAGTTGGGCCAGCATCTTTCTCTAATTTGTAAAACCACATACCGTCATAAAGATATGAGAAGTTTAAAGCCGGGCGTGGTGGCACATGTACTTTGGGAGGCAGAGAACGGAGGATCCAGGTTCATGGCCAGCCTCAGCTCTCTCTCTCTCTCTCTCTCTCTCTCTCTCTCTCTCCCTCTCTGTCTCTCTCTGCCTCTCTGTCTCTCTGTCTCTCTCTCTCTCTCTCTCTCTCTACTTAGTGAAGGCCCTCCACAACTTCATGAGACCCGGTTTCAAAATAAAGTATAAAGCCGGGCGTGGTGGCGCACGCTTGTAATCCCAGTACTTTGGGAGGCGAAGACTGGAGGATCCGGGTTCTCGGCCAGCCTCAGCTCTCTCTCTCTCTCCGTCTCTCTCTCTCCGTCTCTCTCTCTCTCTCTCTCTCTCCTTAGCAAGGCCCTCCGCAACTTTGTGAGACCCTGTTTCAAAATAAAGTATAAAAAATAGGGCGGGGGCGTAACGCAGAGGTAGAACGCCCCTGCGTTCAATCCCTGGTACTGCAAAAATAAATAAATAAATAAATAAATAAATAAATAAATAAATAAATAAATAAAATAAAGTATAAAAAATAGGGCTGGGGGTGTAGCGCAGAGGTAGAATGCCCCTGGGTTCAATCCCAGGTACCACAAAAAAAGAAAAAAGGTATGAGAAGTTTATCTTTCATTTAAATAAAACCAATTAGCTAACAGGTTAGCTAATCACTAGATATACTTAGGGTGAAGTGTGTGTGGCAAATAATGCTGTCAAGTCCTCTTACTTGAGGACCAATTCTTGTTTATCTTGAAAACATGTATGGAAGGGGTTACACTTGCCCGGCTGCAGGAAAGACTGCAATTTCTCTCAGTCTTTGCAATCTCTTGGCAGGTTGCCTGTGATGCACATCACTTTCTTGTTTCATGTTTATTCAGTAATAAAACTGTTTTCTTTCTCCTACCTTTTGTGGAGAAGCTTTCTGGGTTGAAAGAAGATTTTAGTTTTTGATACATTTCTCCAACCCAGGACACAGAATGCAGTCTACCGCAGAGCCTTGCTCTGGCCCCCAGCAAGTCTGCCTTGTCCACTTCATTGAGCTTCCTCTCGATGTCTGACATCATAAAATAATAAAACCTTACAATTTAAAAGGAATTTAGATCAATGAAGGTCAACTAAGAGAATTCTCTATCTACTCTCTGAAGATAGGTGGCATTCCACTGAAATTAAAAATAATCAACTTCTGCTTGAGAAATGACAGAGTTCATGGGACAAATGCTACCATCCAAGGTAGCACTGGAGGACGGGGAAGATTTCTCCAAGGGCAGAAATTAAGGCAAGTGACATTGCAAGTAGAAGATGCAATCCTTTGCGGAAGTTTGGGAAATGCTGAGTAATCTAAACACATGAAGGTGCCACGTGTCAGGTTCAAGGCCAGCATGCGGTAACTTAGCACGCTGTTTCAAATAAAAAATAAAACAGGGCTGAGGTGCAGCTCAGAGGTAAAACACCCCTGGTTTCTTTCTCCAGTACAAAAAATAAATAATTAATTAATAAATAATGGAAGTTAGGGCAATTACACAGAAATCTGAGTGCCAGAATAAAAAAAAAAAAAAACGTTTCTGCGTGGCTACAAAATACTGTCCCACCCTGCTTGTCTCTGAAGGGAGTAACATATGACTTAACAAGGTTCTTTCCTGAGTAATATGAAGGGGTATGTTCAATGCTACACTTCCTTTACAATTCTATAGAAATGAGCCTCAACTCCAGACAAAATCTCCAAACACTGAACAGAGAATAGGAATCACAACTTTTCTTTGTTCTTAAGAGCTGGGCTTCTTAACTGACCACAGTTATCTGTTTTACCTTCATCACAGTGAACAGCAACTTGGGGTGTTGTTACAAAGATGGCATGGCTGTTTTCTCTGTTCTCAACTCCTTGTCTTTGGGGCCACAGCGAGTAGGAGCAGCTCTCGCTCTTTGGATGCTATCTCCCACAGTGGCTGAGGCAAGTGGTTTCAGCCTTTCTTTGACCTTCCTTCTCATTTTCAGGGAGGTGTCTTACCTATTTAAAGATGATTTGTTGAAACCAAATGAGCAGTCACGGAAATGTAAGAGCCCACAGAATGTCCTCTTTCATTTGTAAAGTCTGCCTTCTAAGACAGATGCTTTTAGAGAGAGGCTGTTATTTAAATATGGCAAACACACCAGTTTGTCTCCAGAGTAATGGAAATCCCCCACTGGCTTATCATAACTGTAATGAATCTTCAAAAAGCTGCACAAGTGAGAAGGGGCCATGGGCAATAATCATTTTTATTACCATGTCATATTTTGATGGGGACGTTAAAAACACAAAGATTGGGGGGGAGCAGGGAGAAAGTAAGAAAAAAGTAGCATTTTAACTCTTTGCCAGGACTTCATGAAAAGGATCTTCACTTCAACAGATACTTCTGTAATCATAGCTGAGATCTAATTTATTTTTGGAAAACAGAGAAAATGAAAATGTTATGAATAGTCTTATTCCAGGCAATCAAAGTGAGTAGAATAAGAAATCTAGTATTTGATTTGTTTTCACAAGTACAATTCAAAGAACATCTGTGCTTATGCCATGGATCCTTCTGTATAGGGCTCTCTCTCTCTCAGAAGTTTTAGTAAAAGCTGAGTCCATTGATCTGCGATTTGGCAAACTTGAGGTTTTTGAAGGGCAGCCAAAGTTTCACTTAGTTTCTCAACAACTCTCTTCTCTCTCTCTCTCTCTCTCTCTCTCTCTCTCTCTCTCCCTTGAACCTAAGAACATTTATCTTGTTCCTCAAGATCTTAAGACACATTTTTATACTCAGGACATCCTTGCACTGGAATTTGCCAACAAAAGCCAGGGCAGCCTTACTGAGACATTAAGAGTTTGTTACTTTTTGGAGGGATTGAGGGGGTGCACTGGGGATTAAACCTAGGGCTTCAAGTATGCTAGGCAAGAGCTCTGCCACTGAGCAATGTCCTCAGTCCAAGACATAAAGTTCTTTTAAAAGAATACCATATACTGTATGGGGAAGGGGAAGAAATGGGGTGTGAGCCAGGGATGGGAGGAACTCACCAAATGCTATATGATTATATGACCCTATCACTATGAACTTCATTATGATGTGAGACTACAATTCACCAATAAAAGTATATTTTAAAAAATTCAGACTTTTAATGAATATAAGTGTCTTTAGTAAAAGAAATAGGCCTAAAATATAAGCACTACTTCCCATGGATATTTTTAAGTTTTAAATCTAACCAGGCTTCTGGCCTTAGACATTAACACATACACAATTTACTCAAGATTTAAGATAATTCTTATTTTTCGAATTCTACCCAATGACTAATTGAATCAGAAAAAAATTCAGACACAGTCTTGGTTAATTCAGAATAGTTTCCAATTTCTAATGCATTCCAGAATAAATCATAAAATGTTACATACAAAGGACATGAAAGACCACATAAATGAAAGAATAGGTATAAATTAATAGCCAGGCGTGGTGGCACACGCTTGTAATCCCAGTACTTGGGAGGCTGAGACTGGAGGATCCCGGTTGGTGGCCAGCCTCAGCTACTTAGTGAGGCCCTCTGCAACTTAGTGAGACCCTGTTTCAAAATAAAGAATAAAAAAAAAATTAGGGCTGGTGGTGTAGCTCAGAGGTAAAATACCCCTGGGTTCCATCCCCAGTACCGCAAAAAAAAAAAAAATAATTAATACAAGGGCTGGCACAAAGGGCTCAACAGACAATAGCTAATGATTAGTGGCAGAGCAGTAGTAGTAATAGTAGTAGTCATATACCTGCTCTTCCTCCAACAGTCCATTTCATAGATTAGGCTCAAAGAAATTAAATTATTTGCCCAACAAAGCTAGTTAGTGGCCAAACTGAAATTGGAATGCAGGTTCCTTCACTAGTATAATATTCTGTCCCCCATATCTTGAAAGAAATAATTTTTTCAATTATAATGAATTATGCTTTTCATATGAAATATTCTTACAGAGAAGGGCTTCTTCTATCTTCCCTTCTATCTTCAGGTAGCAAGCCGTCTTAGTTTTTACTCTGATTAACTTGTAATTTCAAAATCTGATGATCTTCTCAATCCTCTCCTTCTATTATCTTTTCTGTTACATTTAACTCCATTGTCTACAATGTCCTTTAGCCTGAGCAAGACGCGCTAAGCCACGCACGCCCTGCCTCTCTGACTATTGACTTCTGTGCTGACTTTCTCCCTCCTTCCGTATGTACCTAAAACATGGAATTTTCCAAAGCTCCACCGCTATATCTCTGGACTTTGTCCTTCAGAGATCACATATATTCCCAAGTAATGTCAGTATACAAATAACTTCAAAACATTTATCTTGAGCCCTAATCTTTTTTGAAATCAAGCAACAAATCTTCAGTTTACTACTAGATGTTACCACATTGATGTTGCAGCATTATTTCAAAATTGCCATGTCCAGAATCCACATCATCATATTTCCCTCAAAAGTAGCTCAAAAGCCTTACTTTTAAAATGTAATAGTTCCATAATTCTTCCAGTCCACAAACTCTAGAGACATCTCCTCACTCTTCATAAGCCAAATGGAATTCTACTCTATCTTTTCTTTTTCCTTCCTTTCCTTCCCCACTGATATATTAGTTTTGCTCCTCACCAAGATCAAAATTCCTTCAAAAGCCTTTTAACTGATGGCTCTGCCTTTAGTTCTCATCATCTTACAAACTCCCTGAGTAGAAACCCAGTTAGGGACCCGGGATTTAACATTTTGCCAACTGGTCTGTGTTTTCTTTTTTTTTTTTTTTTTTTTGAAGTACCGGGGATTGAACGCAGGGGCATTCTACCTCCGTGCTACGCCCCCGGCCCTATTTTTTTATACTTTATTTTGAAACTGGGTCTCACGAAGTTGCGGAGGGCCTCACTAAGGAGAGAGAGAGAGAGAGAGAGAGAGAGCTGAGGCTGGCCGCGAACCTGGATCCTCCAGTCTCCGCCTACCAAAGTACTGGGATTACAAGCGTGCGCCACCACGTCTGGCCGCTGTTTAACTTCTTGATGATTGTCATTCTGATTGGGGTTATAAAGAATCTCAGTGTAGTTTTGATTTGCATATCCTTGATTGCTAATGATGTTGAACATTTTTCATTTATTTATTGACCATTTGTATTTCTTCTTTTTTGAAGTGTCTATTTAATTCAATTGCCCATTTCTTGATTGGGTTATTTGGGGGGTTTTTTTAGTATTAAGTTTTTTAAGTACTTTGTGTATTCTAGATATTTGTCCTCTATCAGAGGAATAGCTGGCAAAGATTTCCCATTCTGAAGGCTCTCTCTTTAGACTCTTGATGGTTTCCTTTGATGAGCATAAACTTTTTAGTTTAATGCCATCCCATTTATTAGTTCTTGTTTTAATTTCCTCAGCTTTGGGGGTCTTACTGAGGAAGTTTCTACCTGTGACTGTATGTTGGAGTGTTGGCCTTCCTCTAGTAATTTCAAAGTCTCTAGTCTAATTTCCAGGTCTTTAATCCATCTCAAGTTGACTGTTGTGCAGGGTGAGAGGTTGGAATCTAATTCCATTTTTCTACAAATGGATAACCAGTTTTTCCAACACCATTTGTTAAAAGGCTGTCTTTTCTCCAACATATATGTTTAGCACCTTTGCTGAAAATCAGTTGGCTATAAGTGTGGGGAATTGTTTCTGTATTTTATATTTCATTGTTCTATGTGTCTGTTTTTGTGCCAATACCATGCTGTTTTTATGACTATGGCTCTGCAGTATAATTTGAAGTCACGTATTGCGATGCCTCCTGCATGGTTCATATTGCTGAGAATTGCTATGGCTGTTCTAGGTCTTTTGTTTTTCAATATGAAATTTAGTACTGGTTTTTCTAGCTCTGTGAAGAATGACATTGGTATTTTGATAGGGATTGCATTGCCTTTATAGATCACTTTTGGTAGAATGGCCATTTTGATATTTATTCTGCCTATCCAAGAGCATGGGAGGTCTTTCCATCTTCTAGTAATTGTTTTCGCTTAATGCAGTCTCTTGTTTTCACTTAAAGCAGTCTCTCTTTCGCCCTCTTCCCCACCCCTCTAAACTATCAAGAAAAATGTTCCAGATTCTGATGTCTCAGGATTTTTAGGAACTGATACCATGAATGCTCCCCTGGGGAGTCTATTGGCTAGGTTTCTCTGCAAAGAAACACATCTACAATGTGATGAAGGAAACCATTCATATAATGCTGTGCTCATATATGAAGTTATCAATACCAATCTCAATAATATGTATGGGGAGGAGGAGGAAGCAGGATGGGATATGGAGAAAAACACACCAAGTGCTGTGTGCATGTATGCTTCTACCTCTCTGAACCTCATTATGATGTATAATTACAGTGTACCAGTAAAAGCATATTTTTAAAAAGTAAACAAAAATATCTACAAGAGTAGTTCTTTGATTTTCTCATCTTTTTCATATGTATCTTTCATTCTTTAAAAACTATCTCTCTAATGCAAATTAAAACTATACTGAAAAACTAGTTTTCACCTACAAGATGGACATAAATCAAAAAATGTGGACACTTACACTTTTGGCAATTTGATAGAACAAGTAGTATTTCATACATTGCTAGTGTTAATGGAAAATGGTATGCCCTAAGGAGGGAAGTTTGTTAAAATTACATGTGCTTTTATCCTTTGATCCAACAATATCACTTCTAGGACTCTGTCAGAAAGTAATACTGGCAAAAATACAAAAGTGAATTTTTGCAGTACTGTTTAGTATAGTAAAGGAAGGGAAATAACTTATAAACAGAATAAAACATATCTCAGTTTCCCTTTGACTTTTGCTTCCCTCTCCCCCACCTTTTTTTTTCATCTTCTTTCTCCTCTCTCTTTTGTTTGCTGCCTCCATCTCCTCCGAAATGACTAACTAGAAGGATAACCAAAGAGCTATTTAAAGGATTGCTAGCAGGGCGTGGTGGCCCATGCCTAAAATCTCAGTACTTGGGAGGCTGAGACAGGAGGATTGCAGGTTCCAGATCAGCCTCAGCAACTTAGCGAGACTCTCAGCAACCTAATGAGACCCTGTTTCAAAACAAAAAATAAAAAGGGCTGGGAATGTAGCTTGGCAGTAGAATATCCCTGGGTTCAACCCCCAGCACCACACAAAAAGAAAAAAGAAAAAGAAAAGAAAAAAGAAAAAAGAATTGCTTAGACAATTACCAGGAGGGAATTGTAGCAATTATCTCAAACAAGAGGTATGAAGAATCAAAGCAATCTCAAGCTGTTTCTACCACAGTTTCCACATGGCCATGCCACAAGGACGCGTACCCTGTCTCCTTATTGCACTATAAAATTACAACCCGGATACAGCCGAGGGAGCAACCTGGTCTTCATGTACTTCCCAATGCATATCAGCCAAACTAAAACTTGAACTTCAATTTGAATAATTTCAACTAATATTTTTCTTTAGCAAACCCAAATGCCCATCAATGAAGAGTGACTAAATAAACAAGTTATAGTCATAAAATGAAGTACTATGCAGCTGTAAAAGGAACTTAGAAATGTCTGCATATACCATAATGAAATTACCTCCAGAAACACCCAGGAAAAAAATCAATGGAGAAAAAAATACAGAGTGTGCTATAATTTATATAAGGGAGGCAAATATAAATATGCATATAGCCGGGCATAGTAATCACAGTACCTGGGAGGCTGAGACAGTAGGATCACAGGTTGGAGGCCAGCCTTAGCAGTTTAGTGAGGCCCTTCGCAACTTAGTGAGACCCTGTTTCAAAATAAAAAATAAAATAGGGCTAGGAGTATAGTTCAGAGGTAGAATGGCCCAGGGTTCAATCCTCAGTACCAAAAACAAAGAAAAAAATATATATATACACATATGTATTCATACATACACATATATATGTGTATATATTCTAACTCATATTTTTAAAAGATAAATAAAAAAGTTTTAAAGTTATAGGAGGAAGAAAAGAGTAAGGTGAAAGAGACAGAAATAGAAGCTAGATTTCTACAACTAGGCCTTGTTTTTTCATAAAAATATTTTACAAAATGAAGAATAAAATTAAAAAAGCAAACTCTAAAAACTAAAAACAATACAAAATCAGTGAATCTGTGTATCAAGTTGATACTATAACCAGATAGAAACTATTAACTAATGTTACATCCTTTCAGTAATCATTTGTTGGTGGCAGTGTTGGCACTGTCAAACTAAGACTATTGTACATACTCTGTGGGACAAAACAAATGAGCAATTATATTGTTGTCATTGGTAAGCCAGGATTTACAGCATGGGCATAAAATCAAAGAAATCAAATTAAAACTATAGTCTTAGTTGGGCATGGTGATGCACACCTGTAGTCCCAGTACATGGGAGACTAAGACAGGAGGATCTTAAGTTTCAGGTCAGCATGGTAAATTAGCAAGATCCTATTTCAAAATTAAAAAAAAATAAAAGGGCTTCTCAATTGTATAACACCCCTGGACTCAATCTCCAGTACCACATGGGGGGGGGGATGAAAAGATAGAAATGACTTGACTTTACAATGTAAGCACATATCTAAAAAGTAAATCAAATAATCAAATATTCTAAGACCATTGGTATATCATGTGGCTTTCCAAGTTCTTTAAAAGCACCATAATGGTTCTCTTATTTATCTTGTTGTGCCAGTGATTTATGGGAACCAGAAGAGAAAACTGCAGTTCTAAGGACCCTGGGGCAAGACTTAACAGTACCCTTGAGGTCTAACATAATTGATATCCCTTTTAGAAATGCAGAACAAAAGAAACTCTATGTCAGAATCCGGTATTATCACCATCACAGTGATAAGTAAAAGTATTTTTAAGTCAGGTGAATTTGATATTAAATTATTAGTCTCACATTGGGTGAGTGCTTAGACAATCTCTCTGAGCAAAGAAATCTAGTCATACAGCCAGTGTCAAGATGTACCTTCTTCTGAAATATTGCCAAGACATGAAAGAAATACTAGTTTTGAAACTTTTCCAACTTGTCCATCAAGTTAGCCAGGACCCTGAGCCAGATCACTCTGCTTTTATGTTCTTCCATTTTCCCATTTGCTTATTTACTCGAACAGTTATGTATTTAAAAACCTCAACTTTTTGTGAGTTTTATCAGATAGCAGACCACCTTGGCTGTCCACTGTTCCTATGGCTCTAGCCAAGAACATTGTGTACCCACAATTTTTTAAATTATGTTGAGTCCTAGTTGTGTACTGCTGTGGCATTTCTTGATTGGCCCATATTGCAGTTTAGTTCTATTATTTTATCCACTTTGTTATGACTCCCCACATTTAATGTGTCACATGGTCTCTAATTACATATTATATCATTGCTGTTATTGTTATTTTAGTATATCATTGTTATTGTTTTACTATTAATTATCACCTCTCTACCAATAGGCAACTCATGAAGATGATCTATCATATGTGAAGAGAAAAGAGAAAAGAATAAATATAAGCAAGCAAATCCTCCATGAATCATTTTTTTAGCTCCACTGTGCCAAAATTTTACACTACAGAACAATTGCAACTCTGAAACACAGGTCTGTACTTTGACAGTATTAAAAGGACACAACAGCTGTGACTAGAACAAAGTTGGAGCAAAACTAAAAACCTTTTGTGACATGACATTCCCTTTGGTAACTGCTATGATCTGAATATGTCACCCCAAAACTCATATTTTGGAGTTCTGGACCCCTAGGTAATACTTTTAGGAAGTGGGAGCTTTGGAATGTGATTAGACCATGAGGGCAGAGCCTTCATGAATGGGACTCCACCCTTATAAAAGAAATCGAAGGGAGTTTGTGTGAGAATCACTATCTATGAGGAAGGGACCCTCACTATACACCAAGTCTGCTGGTGCCTTGATCTTGATCTTGATAAGTTACCCAGTCTATGGAATTTTGTTATAGCCACCCAAGTGGATTAAGACAGTGTTTTGGTCTACTTTTCTGTCACTGTGACCAAAATACCTGACACAAACAACATAGAGGAGGAAAGATTTATTTGGGCTCACGGTTTCAGAGGTACTGTCCATAGTCGGACAACTCCAAAGCAGACATCATGGCGGCACGGTGTGTGGCAGAGGACAGACGCTCATCTCATGGCAGCCAGAAAGCAGAGAGAGAGAGAGAGAGAGAGAGAGGGAGAGAGAGAGAGAGAAAGGAAGGAATTGACCAGGGACAGATAGAGTCTCCAAGGCCACACCTCCAGTGACCTGCCTCCTCCAGCCACGCTGCCCCACCTGCCTAAGTTACAACCCAGTAAATCCATTCAAATGATTAATTCTTCAGTAGATTTATCTACTGATGAGATTAAAGCACTAATTTAAGTATTTCTCCTCTGAGTAATTTTGCATTGCAGTTCTTCCTAGGGACATTCTAATTCAAACCATCACAGACAGTAATGAGTTGTTGAGAAAAGGTACCCCTCCTCAACAGATGAAAAATTTACAGGATACTTTAAAGAACCTTTTTACCTCCTTTTGGTGCATTGCATATGGAGAGTATAGAGATCACACAAGAATAAATATATAAATCTATTACAATACTAAGAAATTGGCCACAGCCCCATATCTATCATTTTTTAAAATTCATGGAAGATTAGGAAGACGTTCAGAGTGCAACTGTATTGTTTCTCAGGTATATTTTTTAAATGAAACTGGAAACGTACTGAAACAAATTATCACAAAAGCTCATTGTCAAAAAGCAAAACAGTATGGTGTAAGAAAGCCCTCTCAAACTCCTTTCCAGAACTTTGACTCCATGAAAAGCTGACAAAGAATACATGTAGTAGATACATTCCGCTGGGAAACTGGAACAGACCCAGGTCCACTGCTCTCTCCATACCCTTCCATAAGTCTGGCTACTTTTCTGGGCTTTGAGAACCTCATTAGTAGAGTAAGGATTTTGAATTTGATATACTCCTCAAGTGGCCTTCAGCTGGATAACTAACCTCTTTGACTCTCAATTATCTAGCCATAAAATGAGAGTATTGATACTGGTCCTTAGACCTTGGGTCATTGTAAGGAACAAGTAAACTAACATGTGTGAAGGTTCCTAACTCAGGGCATGTCCCAGTGTACAGTACTCAATAAATGTTAGTCTCATATTCTTATGATATACGTGGAAAAAAGGAGATTCCCAAAAACTAAAAATCCTCCTTATTGATTTCCATTGAAGACATCCTACACCTAAAGTATATACAAAAGCTCATTTTACAGCCTTTCCCATCAAATGGTTTCATCTTCCTGGAGAGCAAAACAAAAGAAAGTAGTCTTAGTATCTAGTATAAACTTCATCCATTCATCTGTTTAACAATTATTAAAGCCGGGCGTGGTGGCGCACGCTTGTAATCCCAGTACTTTGGGAGGCGGAGACCGGAGGATCCGGGTTCGCGGCCAGCCTCAGCTCTCTCTCTCTCTCTCTCTCTCTCTCTCTCTCTCTACTTAGTGAGGCCCTCTGCAACTTCGTGAGACCCGGTCTCAAAATAAAGTATAAAAAAAAATAGGGCCGGGGGTGTAGCGCGGAGGTAGAACGTCCCTGGGTTCAATCCCCGGTAGCGCAAAGAAAAAACAATTATTAAATATCTACCACGTGCCATGGATTATATCCCATACCAGTGTCTTTAAAGCCTGTGCTTGAATTTCTGATCTACATGACCCAGTAGAGGATAACTATCTAACAATCCCCAATATTGGAAATTCACCACTTTCTTTATAAACTCTAATTCTTCGGACAGATTTAAATATTATTAACTGATAAAAGAAAAGAGTTTTAAGGGAGCAGGGAATTAGTTCAATCTGAGATGTGTCGAGTTTGAGATTCCTCTGAGACATCCAGATGTAGAAACCAGTGTACAGGTGGATAATCAGACTGAAAAGGTTTTTCCAGGAACCTTGATTTGGAAATCATCGACACATAGGTAGCAGTTGAGTAATGAGAGCAGATGAAATCAACAAGGAAATATGTTGATGAGAGCCATACCAAGGGCAGAGTGCTGAAGAACACCAATATTTCAATAAAAGACTGAGGGAAAGGCACGAGCAAGGAGACTCTAAAGAAATGATCATAGAAATAAGAAGAGAACCACAAATACTGTTTCATATGCCTGGCCAGGGGGGGAGGAAGAGTCAAGTTCGAAAGGAAGGGAGTAGTCACCTAGATCAAATCTTAGAGAGATCAAATAAAATGAAAGCTAAGTCAAATCCACTGGATAAAGAATTTAATTCACCCATAAGGAAGTTCAAAGAACAGTAATTTAATAAAGGGTCCATCTAAGGTTTGAATGCCTTCAAATAATGCTCTCCTGGGAACTGTCCAATTGTACTTTCATGAACACTCCCAGTGTTAGAAGTTTACCACTGTCTAAAACTCTTAATCTTTGGATGGTGCTAAATATAAAATTCTTTCTCATTTTGAATTAATATCTTTCCCCTTTGTATGTCTGTCCACTAATATGATACTGATTTTTGAATATTTAAAGATGACTTTTCTGATACAGCACTTACCTTAATTTGAAAATATATGTGACCCACACATATATTGGTGTGTATGTGTGTGCACGTATCTATGTGTGAGTATATTGGCTCTTTTCTCTACTTGAATATACACTCCAAGAGCATAAGCACACTCTGTTTTACTGACTAATTACCCACAGCACATAGCACAGTGCTCAACACACAGTAGATGCTCTGTAAACAATGAATGAATGAGTACATTGATAAGCAGGGTTTTTAACTCTAGAATGAACTACTGAATGAAATTTCATCTTTCCCTTCTCTGTGGATTTTTCTCCCTAATTGGATCAATGCAAATGTAACTTCTAAGTCAGTGTAAGAAAGCAAGATATATTAGATGCCCTCTCAAACTCCTTTCCGGAACTTTGACTCCATGAAAAGCTGACAAAGAATACATGTAGTAGATACATTCCACTGGGAAACTGGAACAGACCCAGGTCCACTGATCTCTCCATACCCTTCCATAAGTCTGGCTACTTTTCTGGGCTTTGGGAACCTCATTAGTACTCCTAGTTTTTTTCCTGGCTTAAAAACCATAATATTATGAAAAATAATATTATGAATTAATTATATTAAAATTATAATTAATTTTGTAAAGAAAAATATTGAAATGTTCATTTGTTGTTCTGATTACCTCATTTCTTCAAAATTCACATTTTTCTTTCCCTCTAAAGGTATGTATATCCCTAATAAGCTCCTTGTGGCATATTTTCACTTTACCATATGCCCAGTCATTTGAAATGAAACTGCCCTATCATCTTCAACAAAGTGACTCTTCAAATGAAATTACATTCTTATATGTTATGACTCTGAATCTTATCTTTCATAGAGGGCTTTTCTCTTATCCCCAGCTAGAAAGGCTTATTGCTATTTATAGTTTTAGAGTACAATCTATAGTGAGACTTAACTTATTGATAACTAAGACAAGTTATCACGAATTCCTATTCCATTCTATATGTAAAACTTCTAATTCCAACCAAGAATATGAATTAAGTATACAAAGAACATAGGAATATATATATGTGTGTGTGTGTGTGTGTGTGTGTGTGTGTGTGTGTGTGTTAGAATATATATTACAAAGAATGCTGTGGATATTACATTGTAATTTTAATATATATTTAGAATATATATATATACATGTTCTAAAAATTTTTGAAGGAACTGGAATATCTCTCATTTTTAATGAAGAAATTTGATACATTCTCACTTTTTCTAGCATTCAGCTCCAAGCACACTCAAAAAGAAAATACAATGTAGCTATAAAACATTACTCCTCCTTTGATATTGTCATCATATTAAAACATCCATAACCCTCAAGAATAGAAACCTCCTATTCATAGTACCATACTGCTGCCTGCATTATCATATTATTAGAAAAAAACCATTTACAGATATATTTTCTGTTTTACTCTGCCATTTGTTATAAATAAAATTAATTTTTAAAAAGATTTACTCAGAAAGGGATTGCCTGAACCCTTCCAATATAATTAATGTTTTCATGAGGCTTTGTCATTAATCAGAAAATTAGAAGATTGCATTGTTCAATACCCACCGAGCATTTAGCATCTAATTAGTCTTATATTGATGTGCCACAAAAGCAACCACGTTCTACAACCAGGACTGCTGCAGAGGCTGTTCCCACCCCACCCCCAAGAAACCCATTTCTTACACAGCCAAAGAGCCTAAGAGAGATTTTTGGAAGATAAATGTCTTAGAACATTTCAGCCTGGATTTAACTTCCAGAAAAAGACACACTCTAACTCACATTTGCTTAGGAGCTGGGTTTCTTTTTTCTTTTCATTTCGTTTTTTTTTTTTTCAACTCAAAGGAATAAATATTTGAGTATATAACATGAGATCTTCAAATTTTCTTGAATGCTAGTTCTTTATCTCATTACTTAAGAGCTTAAAGCTTTTCATCAAATAAAATGAAAGAATCATAGAAAGCCATTCTGGGAAATCTGAGACTTATTCAAAGAATGCGGTGGATATTATAGTGTAATTTTAATGATACAATTCAAAAACTTGAAATAAAACGGGTCCTATTTAGGATTTCCAGATATAAATAATTTGAGCCAAGACAATTCTCTAATCAGCATTCTGCTAAGCAGAATAACTCTAATTTTTCAATGATTATGATTGAGATGCAGTTCTGTATGGTTAAAAACTCAGCCCTGAAGGCAATTTCCAATTCAAGATTCATCTCTGCTTCTTACAAGCTATGTGACCTTGGTCAAGCCATTTATTTATAAAATAGGCATAACAGTACTACCTTCCTCTGGAATTACTGAGTGCCTAAAAGAGATCGATCATTCATGTCAGTATTTACCATGATGCTTTGCACATTGTAAATTCCTGGGTTCAAATTTTTAAATGCCTGTCGCTCTCCATGAAGAGCAAAGACCACAGGGGGAAAGTCCTTTTCTCTCACAGTGCCCCTGTCCATGACAAACCATCCAGGGGCAGAGGCTCGGTGCCTGAGAATATTCAAGGACTAACGAGGAGCAACATGGAAGTAGAGAACTCCGGGCTTCTCCCTGCTTTCCTCCATGGCTCTCCCTTCCTCCTACCATCAACTTCTCTGGGAAACAGATCAATGCCACAAAAGTAGACCCCATGGGTTGTGAGGCCGGGTTGCTGCAAGCTGGACAAAAACTCAGGAGAGAACAGAAAGAAAGGTGACTCTTGCTGTAGACACTTTTAAAAGCCGAGGTTCTTTTATCTATGGTATTGTTCCCCGGGATTCTCTTCTTGGCATTTCTAAACAATGCCTAGGAGATCGCATGCATTCAGAAGCTCTCAACTGCTACCTGCACTGATGACTCCAAAACCTGTATCTCTAAACCAAAATTCTCTCCTGAACTCCATGCCAAATTTACCGCTACTCACATACATTTCCTCTTGGGCATCCAAACTCAAACTGCTTAAAATGAAACCATTTATCTTCATCTAAGTAGACTACAGTTGCTCTGGGGATTTCATTCTATAACCACCACCAGTCACCTAAAGCCATTCTAGACTCATTCTAGACTCTTTTCTCTCCCATCCCAGAAATGCAGTCTCCAAGACCATCTCCTCCTCTAAATTGTCTCTTCCTTTCCTTCTTTCTTCCACTTCTTTAAAAAAAAAAACTATTGCCAGTTATGCCAGTTATCACTGGAAAGACTGAAGTAGCTCTCTACCTGGTCTCCCTGACTTCCTATTCTGCCCCCCAAGTCTATTCTCTATACTGCCACCAAAGAATCTTTCAAAATATCAGAAGAGGGTGGGCCTAGAGTGGAACTACAATTGGGGGGGGACTATTAAAAACCCAGCAGCAGTATAAAAGGTCACTTGTTTATATTATAATTTTACCTAGAGTAGCTACTAAACTGGACATAATAAACTAGGCAAAAAAAAAAAAACCAGTGGTTTCCTTTGATATGACACAAAGAGATACTATCAAGAACTATGAAAGGTCTGAGGTTTTTACCCTCCTTGCAAACTCACAAGTTAGCCTACCATATTTTTATAGAGGCTGGCAAGAAACCCAAGATTCCTGGGCCAAAGACAGAGCACTCTGTTAGGCATTGCAGAGAAAGCAGCAGGAACAGCACATTTGAGTACATTTCTCTTTGCCCCCAAATCCCACAGGTGTGACGCAAAGCAGGCTACGTGGCTGATGTACCGGCGTCAATCTATGTCACAGCTGAGGAATCTTGGGCTTAAGGAACCAAAATTACTTACAGTGATCTATAGGCACATCTGCCTTTTGGCCTAAAGGTAAAGATTATTTTCATTATGCCGGACAGTGAGCAAATCTGCCCTGTGATCCAGAGGGTGACATTATCTTCCAAGGCTGGTCACTTTTTAAACACCCTTGAAAAGATGTTATAGAACAAGAGGGTGGTTAGTGTCCTGAAAGACCCATGGAGAATTGTCTCCCAATAGATGGCCTTCAAATTCGAACCAGTCTCTGGCACTCACCAGTTTCATTATTTGTATGATTCGCTGCCAGAGTTTCCTCACCTGAAATTCACCATAGCATCCATGCATAGCTCTCAGCATTTTACAATATCAAATGAAATTACATGCACGAAAATGCTTTGTAAACAACACAGCATCGTGCAAATATGTTTATTCTTTATGCTTCTGGAAATACTTTGTTGTTTACTATGGAAGGAAAAAGAAAATAACTTAGAATCTTAGATTCAAAAAATAAGTTGATAAAACATTTACTAAATACCTCACTAAAGGCTAGGCTTGGGCAGAATAAGGTAAAGAGTAAGACATAATCCTTGACATCAAGAATTTCACCGTCTAGCAATGCCATACCAAAATAAATAACCTGATTTAAAAATGGACAAAAGACCTGAATAGGCATTTCTCAAAAGAAGATAGACAAATGGCCAATAAGTATATGAAGAAGTGCTCGGCTTCACTAATTGTCAGGGAAATGCTAATCAAAACCACAATGAGATACCATCTTACCCCAGTTAGAATGGCTATCATCAAAAAGACAAAAAACAACAATCGCTGGTAAAGGTGTGGAAAAGGGGGGACACTTATACAGTACTGGTAGCTATGTAAATTTGTACTACCATTATAGAAAACAGTATGGATCTTCCTTTAAAAATTAAAATAAAACTACCATATGATCTAGCAATCCCACTACTGAGTATATATCCAAAGGTAATGAAATCAGTGTCTGTAGCATCATTCACAATAGCCAAGATATGGAAACAACCTAAGTGTCCATCAATGAATAAATGAATAACAAATATGATATATGTGTGTGTGTATATATATATATATATATATATATATATATGTGGAATACTATTCATAGAAAATGAAGTCCTGTCATGTGTCATTTGGATGAACACGAGGGACATTGTGGTAAGTGAAGTAAGCTAGGCACTGAAAGACAACTACCACATGACCTCATATGTAGAATCTTAAAAAGTTGATCTCATAGAAATAGAGAGCAGACTAGTGGTTATCAGAAGATGGGAAGAGTAGGGGAGAGGAGAGGATGGGAGAGAGAATGATCGATATGTACAATGTTACAGCTGGGTAAGAGTAAGCTCTAGTGTCCTATTGCAGAGTAGGGTGACTAGTTAGTAATATATTATCATATGTTTCAAAATAGAATAGAGGATTTTAAATGTTCTCACCACAAAGAAATTATAAATATTTAAGGAGATGAACACATGAAATATACCGATTTGATCCTTACACAATGTATACATGTATGAAAACATGTTGTACCCCATAAATATGTACAATTATTATATATCAATAAAAATAATAAATGCTTTGAAAAAAGAAGTTATTCAATCAGAATAATAGAGGGGAGAAAATATTGAACAAAAGCAGAGCAGCAAGGACATGTGGAACAAATCCAATGACCTAACATATTTACCATCAAGATCTCAGAGGAGAGGGGAAAGAGAATGGGCTAGAAAAAGTATTTGGCGAATTGATTGATAGGAGTTAGGAAGAATAAGTTCTAGTGTTCCGTTGCACAGTGTGGTGCCTATGGTTAATAATAATTTATATTCCAAAATAGCTAGAAGAAAGGACTTCTAATGTTCTTACCACAAAGAAATCATAAATGTTGGAGATGATGGATATGCTTAATTACCCTGATTTAATCAATATACAATGTATGGATGTATTGAACATCACACTGTACCCTATAAACATGTACAAAATTATGTCAATTAAAAATGAAAATTAAAAGTCCTCTTAAAACTGAATTTCACAGTTGCATGAGGAAGCAGACAAGGAAGACAGTGATCAAGATAGTGTTGGAGTGACAGAAGCAAAAGCTCATAGGGTCACCATTGACTTAAAGAGCTTGGCAGACTCTAAGTAATCATTTAAGTTCAACAATTTGCCAGGGATAAAACTAATGATGAAAATGTTGGTAACTTTTCCAAGGACTGACAATTATCTGATGGCAGGGTCACAATAGGACCCATTATTTCTGACCTTTGGATTGGTAAAAGGCTCTGATGGAAATTTCTTTTTCCTGGATAGAGTTTCATCAAGACCAAGGGAGGAAATTCAGTTTAGCCCCGGGCATTTTTCTCTCCTCTATAGTCTTCATTTGCCATTTTACTTGTTCCCCAAGAATTACAACAAATTTATACTTTGTCTAACTTCTTACCTCTCTCAAAGGTCAATTTCATCTTTCTTTTGTTAAAAAATGATAGCTAAAATAAATTCCCCCTCTGACCTCTATTTTTCCCCTCACTTTCCCTCCATCTGGCTCCCTACCTAATACCTCTTCCCCATCATTCCTACAAAATACTAACCCTGACATCTCTCAATCCCAGACTGCCAGTTACTCGGTCTGCTTTTCACTCTCAGTTCACTCCAGTCTGCTGTACCATCTGCCCAGTGAACCTGAAGTAGGTGTCACAAAATATAAAGTGAAATATTAACCACCAACCCAGAAGTTCACTTAAACATTGGATTAATCAGCTGCTAAGGAAAGATAATAAGCAAGGAACACCATAGCTTATTCAGTCTTCCTAGGACTTTAACCCAGACTCTGCTGGGAGGTAAAATTCACCAATGTGCAGTAAGCTTGGTTTTAACTCCATTTAATGGAATTTATTTTTGAAAATCTAAGTTTTTCGCTAATCTCATAATGGAATTGAATTGGGGAAGAAGAATAGGTATACATTTTTCAGTAAGTTCCACAGTACCTCTCCCTCAATAACCTTAGATATTAGTTTTATATATCAATGTTTTGGGATAATACAGGGGAAAAAATAGGTCCATTCAATTTAAAGCCTGTCTTTAGAATCATTAAGAGTCCCAAAAATACATTTTATACTTCAAAAAATAAAAACATTATATTCAAGGATTTTAAGAAACTTTATAAGAGTATAGGAATGCTAATGTACAGTTATAATGCAATCCTTCAAAGTAAACACAAAGCAAAAATATGCAGCTTTAAATTTTTATGATCTAATGAATTGAATATTTTGGATTAATTAAACACACAGGTCTTCTTAATAATCAAATATGGTCAAAGAGTTTTAACTTTGTGAAATCTTCTATGGCAGCAAGCATTTAAAAGCTTACTTAACCCAGAAGGACTAAAATAAAATCAATAAATATTTGCAAGCACACTGCCTGTACTAAATAGCATTTAGAATTAGAACAGCAGAAATTTTCAATATCACTGAAGCCAAGAACAATGGTATCAGTCAATACTGTTACTGAAATTTTTAAAACAGCAAATCTGGTTCATGATAAATTATGAAAATGGTAATTATGTAGATAAGAATAAATGGCTTTAAATTCCCTAATGAATGATGAGTCAAGTTACTGACAAGAGCAATCAAAATATATTCCATATGTGATTAACAACACATAAATCTGACATTGACAAATATTATTTAATTCAGTAGAATCACAAGCATATGTAGTCTCTAAATCTCCAGGTTATAATAAAGTGTAGAGAGAATGGGAATTTTGGTCAGTATGCTTGGTTTATTTTTGTCATATACCTTTTGCCTAGCATGTATACTTTTTTTTTTTTATGGTACCAGGGATTGAACCCAGGGGCGTTCTACCTCCACGCTAAACCCCCGGCCCTATTTTTTATACTTTATTTTTAAACCGGGTCTCACGAAGTTGCGGAGGGCCTCACTAAGTAGAGAGAGAGAGAGAGAGAGAGAGAGAGAGAGCTGAGGCTGGCTGCGAACCCAGATCCTCCGGTCTCCACCTCCCCAAAGTACTGGGATTACAAGCGTGCCCCACCACGCCCGGCTTACATTTTTAAATTCAAATTAGAGATGGAAAATATAGGTCAGAATAATGTCCCCACACACACAATTAGAATAAATGAAAGTTCTTCACAGAATACTTCCTCACACATTGAAGAAATGTACAAAAAGTAAACCCTTCTATCAGTGTAACTACTAATCATCTTCCCATTGTGTCTATTAAATACTTATTATATGCCAGACACTATGCTAAGCACTGGGAACCAACAAAAATAAGACATCCATGGGTCTGCCTCAAAGCTTTAGATTCAGTAAATTGAATTCAGATCATTCATTTCATTATTCATTTTATCTTTCATTTGTTTGTCTATAAGCAAAGCTATTCTATATATTAGAAACTTAGAAGCACTTAGAAGAAATCAAGATTTAATACCATGAATATTGCAAACTATATTAATCATATAACTTGAAAAAACAAATTACTTCACTCCCTCAGACTGACATGTCTAAATCTAATCTCAGTTAATAATTAATATAGCACCAAAAGTAAACATAAAAATGTCCATAGCACTGATAAAAACCAATGACAAAACATTTTACCCAGTGAACTGAGCTTGTGGCAGGGGTACTACGTCAGAGAGCAGAATGGATTCACGCATTTGAGCTATGATACTTTCTGACATTTAGCAAGACTGGTTTAGGGAACAAAATGCTACTGATGTATGAAGATAAAAGGTTCAAACTCCCTAAATCATAAAGTATTATGTCTTCAATCCTAAAGGGAACACTTTTGGAAAGTTATTACGATTAACAGGACAAAAACATTTTCTTTGTGTGTGGTACCAGGGATTGAACCCAGGGGCATTCTATCTCCGAGCTACACCCCCGGCCCTATTTTTTATACTTTATTTTGAAACCGGGTCTCACAAAGTTGTGGAGGGCCTCACTAAGTAGCTGAGGCTGGCCGCGAACCCGGATCCTCCGGTCTCCACCTCCCAAGTACTGGGATTACAAGCGTGCGCCACCACGCCTGGCACAAAAACATTTTTTTAAACAAAAGAGATATTCACTTTAAGGTTGCAAGCCCATTAAATACACAAGGAAAACTCCATCTTATTTTTTTCAAGGCCATCCTCCCACCTACTCATAATGCTACTTAAGTAGAACAAAACTCTAGACAATCTGACCAAAATTTTAATATCTAAGCTTTAAAAGTGAGAAGCTACTGTTGAAATTCCAAAACTAATTTGGAAAGCTAAAATTAACCTGCTATGCTAGACCCTATCTGTGTATAATATAATGCCTTGTTATAAAAGAAACTTATTTCTTCAGACTGTAGAAAGTCACCCAAACTTGCATTAATATGTGAGGAACAGACAATTTCTGATTTATATTTTGGGAGAAAATATATTATCTAAATAGAAGACTACAAACTAAAACACTTATGCATTCTGTGTTGAGATGAAAGAGTCAGAAAAGTGTTGAGTCGGCGACCAAGTTAGGCTGCTTACTGCAGGGAGAAATTTGTCAAAGGGTAAAAGTTGGAGCTCCCCACCTTTCTAAATCCATGGAAATATTCAACAACAAGATACTGTCTAAAACCTCACAACTCAAACTGTAGTCCATGAACCAAAATATTGGCTTTGCCTGGGAGCTTGTTAGAAATGCAGAGCCTCGGGCTCTATTCTACAACCTGCATTTTAGCAAAATTCTCCAAAGTGATTTGTGTATACACATAAAAGTTTCAGGTGCACTAATCTAAGGAAGAGGCATGTGAACTAGAGTCCATCTCAAATATTTGGCATATATTTAAACTGCATTCCCAGTAGACCTCCTAAAGCCTCCAAGGTACCCCTGAACTTCAGAATGAGTTCAGTATCAACTACACAATGAGTCATCAGAAGAAATAAAACTAAATACAGGGGTCATATTGAGGCACTCATCTTTCTCATTCAGCCCCTCCAGCTGAGCCCTTTACTGCCCACCACCCTGGCTCCAGATGCAAGTGGTGCTGGAGGATTAAGAGCCAGCATGCACATCTCTCTAACCAGCTGTCCTCACATACCCCCCTCTGTCAGCAGCATCACACTTATGGTCCTTAGCCTGCTCAAGGCCTGCAGACATGTCTGTTGACCCATGTAGGGCCATTTATAGATCTGGAACATTAAAAAGTCTGCATGCCAAAGGTCTCTTCTACAAATTAGGAAATCTGGCAACACCGAGCTCACATTCCAGCATGGCAACGCCATGCTAGAGCCAAGACTCGGCTATCCCAATTAGATGTTGGCCAGAATCCCCACCATTCCCTGTGGCTGCCCAGCACTGCAGCAGAGGCTCTCAACTGCCATTTGTCATCTTCCACTTGGTCTGCTTCACTAACTCACATCCCCAGCTCGACTCCTAGAGGTGTTTGAGTGTGCAAGTCCTTAAAGAGGCTCTGTGGTACCTCAGGTCTCTGATCCAAAGTCATTCCATATGTGTAATTCAGTTGCCCATTTTTTGATTGGGCTGTTTCTTTAGTGTTAAGTTTTATAAGTTCTTTTCATATTCTACATATTAATCCTCTATCAGAGGAGTAGCTGGCAATGATTTTCTCCCATCCTGTAGCCTCTCTCTTCAGACCCTTGACTGCTTCCTTTGATGTGCAGAAGTTTTTTAATTTGATACCATCCCATTTATTGATTCTCAGTTTTATTTCCTGAGCTTTGGGGGTCTTATTGAGTAAGTCTCTACAGTGGCTATATGTTGGAGAGTTGGTCCTATGTTTTCTTCTAGTAATTGCAAAGGTTTCTAGTCTAATTTCAAAGTCTTTGATCATCTTGAGTTGATTTTTATGCAAGGTGAGAGACAAGGGTCTAATTTCATTCTTCTACGTATGGATATCAAGTTTTCCCAGCACTATCTGTTGAAAAGGCTGTCTTTTCTCCAGCATATGTTTTTGGCCCCTTTGTCAAAAATCAACTGACTCTAAATGTGAGGAATTGTCTCTGTATCTTCTATTCTATTCCACTGGTCTATGTGTCTGTTTTTGTGCCAATACCATACTGTTTTCATTACTATAGCTCTATAGTATAACTTAAAATCAGGTATTGTGATGCCCCACCCTTCATTCGATGATAGACCTTGTGAGCTGGAATCAATCCACTGCATTACATACCATACCTTAAATATGTAGTATGATATTTTTCTTCACAACCTATGCCAACTTGGACATTTTAACTATTTTAACCAGTTCTTTTCAAACCTGTTCTTCACAGTTATAAATAAGAATTACCAGCAAAAGCAGATATAGCATAATATATTACTGAACCATCCCCTTAGATTCATCTCAAAACTTCAAGTAATATACTAAATGGCAAATTCCCTGAGAGCAGATGTCCTTGCCTTTTTTGCTTACCAAGATACCCCAAGCACCAAGAGAGTGCTTACTATGTATGTAATGAATGCTCGGTTTTCCTAAAAGTTCATATGTTAAAGCCTAAATCCCCAATATGATGGCCTTTAGGGGGGGCTTTGAGAGAAAATTAAGTCATAAGAGTGGAGCAGCCACGAGTAAGATTATGCTCTTATAAGAAGAGACCTGCCGGGCGTGGTGGTGCACACTTGTAATCCCAGTACTTTGGGAGGCAGAGACCGGAGGATAGGGATTCGCAGCCAGCCTCAGCTCTCTCTCTCTCTCTCTCTCTCTCTCTCTCTCTCTACCTAGTGAGGCCCTCCGCAACTTTGTGAGACCCGGTTTCAAAATAAAGTATAAAAAAATAGGGCCAAGGGTATAGCACGGAGGTAGAACGCCCCTGGGTTCAATTCCCGGTACTGCAAAAAAAAAAAAAAAGAAGAGACTTGAGAGAGATTATCTCTCCCCGCTTCCTTCTCCCCATAAAGATCCAATGAGAAGGTGGCTGCCTTCAAGCCAAGCAACTGACCTTTACCAGACAGATCTGCTGACACCTTGATCTTGGACTTCCAACCTCTTGAACTATGATAAATAAATGTTTGTGTATAAGCCTTCTAGTCTATGATATTTTTGTTATAGCAGAAATGTCTGGTGATGCCAAATCGTTGAATAAGAAAATGGACTTTCCTAAAATTCATACACAGATTTTGAACGAATGTGTTTGATTATCAGATAATATATTAATAGTATTCATTTGCTAGCCTAGTTCTACTTGGGCTGATCAAGCCAACGCATTTTATTTCAGTGATTATGAAAAAGAGCAGTAGAGCAAGGACATATAGCCCTAAAAGCCTGAGACCTGTGGCCTCTCACAACAGGTTGTGCAACAAAACAGCATCATGCAGACTAAGCAACAGAACTAAACTGAATTGTAAGATTTAGTTTTACTCAATTTTAGGTGTCTAGGTCTATTGTTCTTAGTCTCCACCATAATCATTATTTATATCATCATCACCATCCAATTTTTAAAAGCTATAGAATGTTTACAGATTTACTTACTTATTGAAAATCATTTACCAGGTATTCCCAGAACTGCATGCTAGATGCCCCTTGACTGTAAGAAACAAAAAGGTAAGTTCCTTAAGGCAAAAGTATGTCATGCAATATTATTGTACTTCCATACTATGATACTTAGTAGATCCAGATACATGAAAAAATACATTTTCAATTGTCTTGAAGATTGAAGAAATATGTTGCTGAGAAACTAAGGCACAAAGAAATTTTCTTGTGGTCACATGGTTATTTGTTGTTAGAGAAACAAAAACATCTCCAGAGTTCTCACCACTGCACCACATCGATTTTATAATAGTCATTTTCAAAACTTACCTGCTAAGTGAAATAGCAGGCTAATGAATTTTAACCACTCAACAAATGATAGGAGGAGCAAATATATCTTCAAATAGTAAAGTCTAAATGTTGACCCAATTCAGAACATATATTTTTATAAACACACCAACCACCTATCTAAAAGGGGTTTGTAACAATGGCAAATATGTATTTTAGCAGGAAACTACTCTCATATAACTTTCCAAGAACTAAGCCTTAAAAAAACACTTAGATATTTTGCTTTAAAGTTACCCAAAAAGGAGCCTGCTTTATGGAGTATGAGATTTCAATGCCCTTTCGCTCTCCCATTGACCTTTGGATTGCCTCACAGAACTGTGGATCATCTACTTCCTTTCTCCTTGTATATCATCAAAGAGAAGAACTAAAGTTAGAGCTATTTCACTCAATTCAACTCAACTTTCTGAAGAAAAATACAAACAAAAGGGAGACCAGATCACTGCTACTATATCTGCTGGCCAGTTTTAAGAAGAGATTTTCTCAACACTCCAGCCCCCACAAATTTGTGTATGCCATTCACACATACCTATAATAAGGTTAAAAGAAGAAATGATCATTATAACCAGGTTTTTCAACCTTAAATAAAGAGGTACTAGTCTGTGTCTTTGTGAATTTGGAATTGTCCATAAGATAATACTGGTCAAAAATAACAGTATATATGTCATCTTCCTCAAATGTTTAAAATTGGCCACTTCTGAATTCTCAACTGATGGGAGTAGTCACAAATTCAACCTAATTCAACCTAATGCTTTATCATTTCAGTAAACCAAGTTTTAGAGCCTATCTTCTCAAAGAATATATTGTAATATTCTAACAAAGTCTCTTGAATGGTGTTGGGGATTTTTTGTCGTTTTGTTTTGTTTGCTTGTAATTTTTGTTTTGTTTTGTGTGGGGTTGTGTGTGTGTGTGTGTGTGTGTGTGTGTGTGTGTGTGTTACTGGGGATTGAACCCAGGGGCATTCTACCTCTGAGCAACATATTCAGCCCTTTTTATTTTTAATTTTGAAACAGCATCTTGCTAAGTTGCTGATACCTTGCTAAATTGCTGAGACTGGCTTTGAACCTGCAATCCTCCTGTCTCAGCCTCCCAAGTACTGGGATTACACACATGGGCCGCCATGTCTGACTATTCTAACAGTCTCTGTTCCATCACTCAGTTGAGGTTTTGTTATTTAGATTCCTATAATCACATTAACACTGTTATAGTTGCCTATCTTTGCTTACTCCAATTCATAAAGACAAAGATTATGAAGCCAGGAAAAGCCAAACGGGGACAAATAACACTCCTTGCTTTCCTTATATAGATGGCTTTTTTTCCTAATAGGGCAAGCATATTATAGATACTAAAAAATGGCAGCATTAGAAGAGAGTAAGCATATTTAGTTCCTTGCATACTTAAGTACCATTCCCATTGGAATCTCCAAGAAGGACATTTTAAAAAGTAAGAGAACTCAGCCCCAAATCAAGTAAAACCATAGCAAAATCTTCACATATAGGTAATAATTTTAAATGATAGGTTGTTCACTCCAGAAACAATCTGTGTGTCTACTACTGATACTTTTACAGGTGTTTTTTGTTTTTATAAAGAGCTACCTAATCCACCAAAGAAAGGCAAAGAGTTGTTCTGTATTATTAAACTCAACAGAAAGCTCCATGTGCAGCAATAGGAGGCCATAGGCAATTAACACTGCAAATTGGAAGGTTTAGAATCTTTGCATGACCTTTAAAGGGCAACACTGTTGCCCATTCACATGCATGCAATTATACAGTGAGTAGTTCTTAGCAGAAAAAAAACATAAAAATATTTAGTAAAACAAACTTTGCATTCATCAAACGCCACATTGAACTCTCTGGGCTTCACATGGATAGTTAGCTTTACATAGCACAAGATTAAGAGAGAAGGAGACTTGTTTGGCTAAGTTGTCTCCATTTTGTCAAACTACTAAATTCAGTCTTTAACCCTAATCTACAGAATGCAGCATTATGTCACTACTGAATCTCACGGTAAGGAGTTTCCAAAATCTACTGTATAAAAGAAGCAATATAAATATAAATCTAATTGAATGACTGCATTTGTGCTACTGCTAGGGTAAAGGGAAATGTACCTTTGCTAACTGGCCATTCAGGGGAAATCATAAAACAATTATAGCCACTATGGAGTAATTTAGGAGACTGAAGGAAGTGATTAACAGGGATTTATCTAAGATAAGCAAATAAGCTCTGATTCCTTAGTTATATTTCATACCCCATATGGGCACTGTGAATAAAATGGAACAGTCTCCCTATAGCTTATATATTCACTTTTAATCTGATTTTCCAATGGTGATACCAATCAATTGCCTAAATCAATTGGATTTACACCGATTCCAGTGAATAGATTGCCTATCAATACAGCCAGATTGAAAACCAACATATACATGTGGTATACACATTGGAAGTAGGTGGGTTTTGGAAATCTAACAGAAATTGGGAGTATAGTATCACTATGTTTCTGGAAAATATGTAGATACCATTTGCAAACCACAATAGTATGCTACAATGTAATGCATGATTTATGTTTTGGCTGTGGGGGAATATATTTCATAATGGCAGCATACAGATATATTCAGTATTTAAAATGTGTTGGAATTCCCAGTTGTAGTAGCAATAAAGACATCCCAAAATGCCCCTACATGGAAGATAAAACTGTTTGTTTGTTTTTGCATTTGTAGCCTAGCAAATAAAGTATCTCCAAAAACAAAAACCACTGATTAACAAATATACTGTATATAACAATAGCTCAAAGAGTAAAACTTAATTACAAATGACCTCATTAAACTAAGGATACAGTTGTTCTGCAGGTCAAATCATATAAAATAGTGAAAAACTATGTGCCTAAAAATGTAGATTTTTTTTTTTTTTTTTTTTTTT
>PVJS01016250.1:0-37752 GCA_004027185.1 Glis glis
TCCTCCGGTCTCCGCTTCCCAAAGTACTGGGATTACAAGCGTGCGCCACCATGCCCGGCTATTTATTTTTTTGTGGTACTGGGGATTGAACGCAGGGGTGTTCTACCTCCGCGCTACGCCCCCGGCCCTATTTTTTATACTTTATTTTGAAACTGGGTCTCATGAAGTTGCGGAGGGCCTAAGGAGAGAGAGAGAGAGAGAGAGAGAGGGAGAGAAAGAGCTGAGGCTGGCCGCGAACCCGGATCCTCTGGTCTCCACCTCCCAAAGTACTGGGATTACAAGCATGTGCCACCACACCTGGCGTAGGCTGCAGGATTTAAATGGAACATTATTGTCTCTGGCCCTACTGAGTTTGGGCCCAGAGAGCACAGAGGCCTGCAGCCACAGACTCCTGCTTACCTGTACTAAGAACTATAGCCTGTTAAAGAGGTTCTGGGGATCTAACTCAAAAGTCTGATTATACGAGACAGATTTGTTGAGTCAAATATAATCCTACAACAGTTTTCCCTGCCTTAAAGGGATAACAAATAGGCATAGGACTCCTACATAAAGAAGAAAAGTATGCCAAGACAAAAGAGATACAAACCTGAGAACTCTGTAACATGAGAATTAAGGCCAACAAGGAAACAATAAACTCCCACAACTCAACAGCAAAGGAGATCACCAATACTGAGATACAGATTATGAAACAGGAAAATTCAAAATTTTGATTTTCAATATGATAAAAGTCCTTAGAAATGAAATAAGAAAAAATGTAAAGGAATTGAAAGAATATATGAATAGAGAAATTGAGGCCCTAAGTAAGAACCAAAAAGAGGTTCTGAGCAAAATGAAGGAGAAAATAAATGAATTAAAGCTCTCAATGGAAACCACCTCTGGCAGACTAGATCACATGAAAATAGAGTCTCACTCTTGGAAGACAACTCATTCAAAACTGCACAGTCAACAATATTGAGAAGACAATACAACAACACAACCAGAATATTCAAATATTATAGGATAATATGAAAATACCTAACCAATGGATAATAGGCATTGAAGAAGATCTAGAAGCACAGACCAAGGGAATTAGAAATCTCTTCAGAGAAATAATATCAGAGAGTTTCCCAAACATGGAAAACAAATTGGACATCTATGTACAGGATGGACATTCAGATCTCCAATTAGACAAAATCAAAGAACTTTCCCATGCCACATAATAATCAAAATTACTAACATAGAGGTCAAGAAAAGAATCTTAAAGGCATTCAGAGCAAAAGAACTCCTGATATTCAGGGGTAAAGCAATAAAAATCACTTTGGACTTCTCAACCCAAATCATGAAAGCCAGGTGGGACTGGTAAAATATACTTCACACCCTGAAATAAAACCACTTCTAACCAAGACTGCTATATCCAGCAAAAATATCTTTCAAAATTGATGGATAAATGAAAAACATTCCAAGATAAACAGGAAGTAAAAGAATTAATGACTACCCAGCTGGCACTAGAGAAAATACTTAAAGAAATAAAACACAAAGAAGAAAAAAGAAATAAATACCAGAACCAGAGAAGGGGTGAATTCCACCAGATGGGCAACTAAGTGAAGGAGAAATAACACTCTATCAAACAGAAAATGTAACTCAAAATTGAATGTCAAAGGCCTAAACTCCCCAATTAAAGGGCATAGAGGATTAAAGAACATAATCTGCTTGCAAAATCATATGCTGCTTGCAAGAAACTCACCTTACAGGCAAAGATATTCATAAGCTAATGGTGAAAGGATGGAAAAAGATATTCCAAGCAAATGGAGACTGAAAACAAGCAGGAGTAGCAACTCCTATATCCAACAAAGCAAATTTTGAGCCAAAACTTAGAAGAGACAAAGCGAGTCACTTCTTACTAATAAAAGGAACACTCCTACAATAAATATAATGATAGTAAACATTATGCCCCAAATGTGGGCACACCCACTTTTGTAAAACAAATTCTTCGGGACACTAAAATTCAGACCCCAATACTGAGAGACTTCAACAGACCTCTTACACCACTAGATCGATCTTCAAGACATAAGATGAGTAAAGATTCTTCATACCTAAAAAACACTATACACCAAATGGATCTAATAGACATATAGAGAATATTGCAACCACAATGATTGAATACATATTCTTCTCAGCTGCTCATGAAACATTTTCCAAAATAGACCATATTTTGGGTCACAAAGCAAGTACCAGCAAATTTTAAAAAATGTAATATAATTCTTTGCATCTTTTTAGATCATAATGGAATGAAAGTAGAAATCAACAACAGGAAGACCAAAATAAATTACATAAATACATTGATATTGAATTATATACTTTTGAATGAGGACAGAATCATAAAAGAAATAAGGGGAGAAATAAAAAAAAGTTCCTACAATTAAATGAAATAGGGACACAACCTACCAAAACCTATGGGATATTTTTAAGGTGGTTTTAAGAGGAAAATTTACAGCACTGAGTGCCCACCTAAGAAAAACAGAAAGTCACCAAATAAACAACTTAATGGTACACATCAAGGCTCTTGACAAACAGGAACAGACTAATCCCAAAGCCAGTAGAAATGAGGACATAAATAAAATCAGAGCAGAAATCAATGAATAGAGAACAAAAAAACAACACAAAAGATCAACAAAACAAAAAGCTGATTCTTTCAAAGGATTAACAAGATTGATAAACCCTTAGCCAACTTAACCAAAAGAAAGAGTAAATAAACCCAAATTATTAAAAAGAAATGAAAAAGGCGATATAACCACAGACAGTGGAGAAATGCAGAGGATCATCAGAAACCATTTTGCAAATTTATATTCCAAGAAACTGGAAAATATAGAAGAAATCAACAGATTTCTAGATACAATCTACCTAAATTGAATCAAGAGGATATAGAAAGCCTAAACTGACCAATAGCATGCAAAGACATAGAAACAGCATTAAAAAGCCTTCCATCAAAGAAAAGTCCAGGTCCAGAATGATTCCCAGATTAATTCTACAAAACCTTTATAGAATAACTAAACCCAATTCTTCACAAATTATTCCATGAAATAGAAAGAGATGGAAACCTTTCAACCTCTGCAAGGATAGTATCACCTTAATACCAAAACCAAATAAAGATCCTTCAAGAAAAGAAAATAAATTACAGACCCAATATCCTTGATGAACATAAATGCAAAAACTCTAGACAAAATACTAGTGATTCTCACTCAAAACCATATCAAGAAAATTGAACACCATGACCAAGTTGGTTTAATTCCAGAGATGCAAGGATAGTTCAACATATGCAAGTCATTCATCACAGAAATGTGTCATTAACCACATAAATAGAATGAACTAAGGACAAAAATCACATGATAATCTCAATAAATACTGAAGAAGCAGTTGACAAAATCCAACACCCATTCATGTTAAAAGCACTGCATAAAATCAGAATAGAAGGAACTTACCTCAATATCATAAAGACAATATTCAATAAACCCAAAGTCAACATACTGAAGGGAAAAAACTGCAAGAATTCCCTTTAAAATCAGAAACAAGACAAAGATGCCCACTATCACCACTCTTTCTTAATATAGTACTTGAGACTCTAGACAGAGTGTTAAGTCAAAAGAAGGAAATCAAAGGATTACAAATAGAAAAAAAATAACTGAATCTATTTTTTTTGCAGATGACATAATCCTATAGTTACAAGGCCCAAAGAACTCAACCAAAAGACTTCTAGAGCTGATAAAAAATTTAGCAAAGTAGCAGGATAAAAAATAAATCTAAAAAAATCAGCAGCTTTTCTATATGACAACCATAAATCCACTGAAAAAGATATCCAGAAAACAATTCCACTCTAAACAATAAAATACCAAGGAGGTCAAAGACCTCTATGTGAAAATTATTAAACACTAAGGAAAGAAATTAAGAACATCCTAGAAGATGAAAAGATCTCCCATTCTCTTGTATAGGCAGAATAAGTATTATCAAAATGGCCATTATACCAATAGTGATCCACAGAGTCAATGCAATCCCTATCAAAATGCCAATGTCATTCTTCACAGACATAGAAAAATCAGTCCTAAATTTCATATGGAAAAACAAAGACCCAGAATAGCCACAGAAATTCTCAGTAATGAGAACCATGTAAGAGGCATCACAATTTCTGACTTCAGATAGATTGGAGAGGTTGGGAGTTTTGGAGTCTAGGCAGTGAGGGTCTTGAATTAGAGTTGTGGTGATAGAAAGACGGATGCTAAATTTGGAGAGGGAGAAGAGAACACTGAGGATGAATGGGAAGATACCCCAGTCAGAAGTATATTTGTCTACATGCACGCATGCGCACACGTATGGTTTCTTAGACCTTTTAATATTCAAATACACTTTCCAAAAAAGAGTTAAACAACTTTAAGTAAACTATGTTTAGGGTTAAGAAGTTCTTATGTATGTAGTGGCTTTAATAGTTTTCAAAACCAAGGCAGTGCCATGTTGGCCAGACTATGCCGGCCGATACCGGCATTGTGGCTTCCACATGCCCCCAGCAGAGAAGCCAGAGACCTGTTGTAAACTCAGCAACTGCAGGTCAGCAGAGATGAAAGCATGCAGCAGCTCACTCCACACTCAAGAGACCAAACGGAGGCAGCTACAGCAGCTGCAATGGTGCCATTTGGCAGGACCTTAATGGCGGCTACCAGCACTGTGTCTTCTACACAAGAACAACGGAGATACCAGTGACCTGTTGAGAATCCAGCAGCTGCAGAATAGCAGCAGTGAAGTCGAGCAACAACTAACTCCGTGCGTGACACACACGAACTACTGCACCAGCAGAAGCGGCTGCGGAGCCATCTTGGTCAGACCGCACCAGCAGCTACCGGCATTGTGGCTTCTGCAGGCCACCAACAAAGAAACCAGGGACCTTTTCTAAAACCAGCACTGCAGAGCATCAGCAACAAAAGTGAGCAGCAGTTCGATCCACGTTCAGCAGAGTCCCCAGTGCCCAGAGACCTGACCAGAAGCTGTGGCAGCAGATGAGCCCACCCCCCCCCAACAGAGATTAAGAGCAGTGCTCAATGACACCATAAGTCAACGAGCCAGCCCAGGGGGAGACCACCCAGTGCGGCCACAGGGACTTGTGGGGTCTGAGACTGTGGGGATTGCTCTGGTGGAGGTGGGACTGGGGTCTGCTGTGGGACATGGTAGACACGTGGATAAGCAGACAGACCATGGACACATTTGGGTGGGACAAACTTGTGGCCCGTGGGTCACAGCGCCATTATAGGGTCCTGGGGATCAACATAGGACATACAGCTGTGGTATCTGGGGAAAAATTGGACCAAACCAGCCCTCTCAGTGAAAAACGTGGAGTTCCGTGTTTGTACAGAATTGGGTCAAAGCGAAATCCATCACTTCTGTAGGCAAAGAGAGACACAAGCCCGGGGCCACCTGCTGGTGACACCTGCCATAGGTACAGACAAAGAGAAACATAGGGACAGCCCAAGTGGAGATCGCAGAGATCCACGCTTGCAGTGAGAGGGGCAATAGCGGCACTGGTCGGCTGCACAGGTAGTGAGAGGCACCAGGCAAGGGTCCCAATCACTGAAGGACACCAAAAATTGGGCCTGCAAATGGATATTATACTGAGCAAATGAGAATAACCATTCAGTAAAGGCTATTCACCTTTAAGGCTCACCTAGTAGCAACTATCTACCTCCAGGATAAGAAACTATAAAGGGAGAGGGGTTAGACATAGGAAACCTACAGAGTGAGAGAGAGAACTACCAAAAGCTACAAAGGTATAAACATAAAAAAAAACCTGGAATCATGAAAAGGAAGAATAGCAAAGAAACAATGAGCTCCCACAACCCCACAAAAACAGATCCCACCAACACAGAAGTACAAAGATTGCCAGAAGGACAATTCAGTACTTTAATAGTAGAAATGATACAGGATTTCTGAAAATAATTCAGAGAGAGCCTGAAAGAATGAAGAATCAAACAAACAAAGAATCTAACACCCTGAACAGGAATCAGAAAGAAGCTCTGAAGAAAGTAAAGGATGCAATAATTGAAATGAAGGCATCAATACAGACCATCAACAATAGACTAGACCACATGGAAAACAGAATCTCATTCTTAGATGACCTCTCCAAAAATGAACGCATAGTACATAAATTGGAAAAAACAACTTATCAGCAAGAATTGAACATTGAAGAGATCTCAGCCAGTCTTAAAAGAGCAAACCTAAGAATAATAGGCATAGAGGAAGGTATAGAAGCTGAAACCAATGGAATCAATAATCTATTCAGAGAAGTAATATTAGAAAATTATCCAAACATAGACAAAAATGTCAACTCACAGGTACAGGAAACATATAGGACCTGTAATACGCAAGATCAGAGAAGAGATTCACCACTCCACATAATAATCAAACTGACTAATGTAGAGGCCAAGGAGACAATCGTAAAGGCAGTGAGAGTAAAACACAAAGTAACATTCAGAGGCAAACCAATAAGAAACACTCCCAAATTTCCAAACCAAGTCATGAAAGCCAGGAAGGGCCTGGGGCAACATAATCCACACTCTGGAATAAAACAACTTCCAGACAAGATTTATCTACCCAGCAAAGATATCTATCAAATTTTATGGGGAAATAAAAACTTTCCAGGACAAACAGAAGCTGAAATAATTTATGTCTTCCAAACCAGCACTAGAGAAAATACTCAAAGAGATTAATTACAAGGAAGAAATAATAAGGAAACACCAGAACCCCAGAAACAGTGACTTCCATCAAACTACTTGGCAAACAACAAACATACCTCAAACAGAAATTAAAACTCAAAATGTTAGGAGTTAAAACCCATCTCTCAATGACCACGCTGAATATAAATGGCCTCAACTCCCTGATCAAAAGTCATAAGATGGCAAAATGGATTAAAAATCACAATCCATTTATATGCTGCCTGCAAAAAATATACCTTACAAGTCAAGCTACGCACAAGGTAAAGCGATGGAGCAATGGAATTTGAATGGAGTTAATGGAATTTGAAAACAAGCAGGAGTAGCAATTATGATATCAGACAAATTAGACTTCAAACCTAAACTAATCAGAAGAGACAAACAAGGTCATTTCTTACTGGTAAAAGGAAAATCCAGCAAGAGGATATAACAATAGTCAATATTTATGCCCCAAACATAGGTGCAACCACTTTCATAAAAGAAACTCTTCATGACATTAAATCACACATAGATCTCAATACAATAATATTGGGAGACTTCAACACACCTCTCACACCACTAGATCGATCTTCAAGACAAAAGGTCAGTAAAGACGCCTCTGATCTAAGGAACACCATAAACCAAATGGACCTAGTAGACACATACAGAATATTCCTCCCAACTACAGCTGAATTCACATTTTTTCAGCTGCTCATGGAACCTTCTCTAAAATAGACCATATCCTAGGCCACAAAGTGAGTACTAGCAAGTTCAAAAAATGTGACATAATCCCCTGCGTCTTTTCAGACCATAATGGAATGAAACTAGAAATCAACTATAGGAAGATGCAGAGAAACCTCATAAACACGTGGAGAATGAACACCACACTGCTGAATGAGGAATGGGCCAGAGAAGAAATAAGGGGAGAAATTAAGAAATTCCTAGAAAACAAGCGAAAACAGAGACACAACATATCAAAATCTCTGGGACACACTGAAGGCAGTATTAAGATAAAAATTCATAGCACTGACTGCCCACATAAGAAGAAAAGAAAACCACCAAATAATTAACCTAATGACACACCTCAAAGCCCTTGAAAAACAGGAACAGTCTAACCCCAAGGCCAGTAGAAGACAGGAAATTATTAAAATCAGAGCAGAAATCAAAGAAGTAGAAAATAAAAAAAATACAAAAAATCAACAAAACCAAAAGCTGGTTCCTTGAAAAATAAACAAGATAGATAAACCACTGCCCAACCTAATCAAAAGAAAGAGAGAATCAACCCAAATTACTAAAATAAGAGATGAAAAAGGTGATATTACCACCAACAGCACGGAAATCCAGAGGATTATCAGAAACTACTTTGAAAAACTATACTCCAACAAAATGGAAAACCTAGAAGAAATTGACAAATTTCTAGATATGTACAACATTCCTAAGTTGAATCAAGAAGATATATAAAGTTTAAATTGATCAATATCAATCAAAGATATTGAAGCAGCCATAAGGAGTCTACCATCAAAGAAAAGCCCAGATCCAGATGGTTTCCAGGTAAATTTCATAAAACCTTTATAGAAGAACTAATCCCAATACTACTCAATATATTCTGTGAAATAGAAAGAAACAGGATTCTCCCAAATACATTCTATGAAGTCAATATCACATTGATACCAAAATCAAATAAAGACAGCTCAAGAAAAGAAAACTACAGATCTATATCGTTGGTGAACTTAGACGCAAAATATCTAAACAAAATACTATCAACACGCATTCAAAACCACATCACAAAAATCATACATCATGACCAAGTAGGGTTCATCCCAGGGATACAAGACTGGTTCAACATACCAAAAACAATCCATGTAATCTACTCCATAAACAGAACTAAAGACAAAAATCACATGATCATTTCAATAGATGCTGAAAAAGCATTTGACAAAATCCAACACCCATTCATGATAAAAATTCTGCAGAGAATCAGAATAGAAGGACCAAACCTCAACATCATAAAGGCAATATACAGCAGGCCCATAGCCAACATCATACTGAATGGGGAAAAACTTGGAGAGTTCCCCTTAAAAACAGGAACAACACAAGGATGTCCACTGTCACCATTCCTTTTCAATATAGTACTTGAGACTCTAGCCAGAGCAATAAGGCAAGAGAAGGAAATAAAAGGAGTACAAATAGGAAAAGAGGAACTTAAACTATCTCTCTTTGCAGATGACATGCTATTATACTTAGAAGATCCAGCAAACTCAACCAAAAGGCTCATAGAACTGATCAACAAATTCAGCAAAGTGTCTGGATACAAAATCAATCTTAAAAAATCAGAAGTTTTTCTGTATGCCAACCATAAATCCACTAAAAAAGAAACCCAGAAGACATTTCCACTCATGATATCCCCTAAAACAATAAAATAGTTGGGAATAAACCTAACCAAAGATGTAAAATACATCTACAAGGAAAACTTTAAGACATTGTAAAAAGAAATTGAAGAAGATCTTAGAAGATGGAAAGACCTCCCATGTTCTTGGATAGGCAGTATAAATATCATCAAAATGGCCATTCTTCCAAAAGTGCTCTCCAGATTCAATTCAATACTCATTAAATTAGCAAAGTCATTCTTCACTGACATAGAAAAATCTGTCCTTAAATTCATTTGGAACAACAAAAAAACCAGAATAGCCAAAGTAGCTCTCAGCAACAAGAACCATGCAGGAGGCATCACAATACCTGACTTCAAACTATACTACAAAGCCATAATAATAAAAACAGCATGGTATTGGCAGAAAAGCAGACACATAGACTTATGGAGCCGAATGAAGACTCCGAAACAAATCCACACACCTACAGTCAATTGATTTTTGACAAAGGGGTTAAAAACATCCACTGGAAAAAAGATAGCCTCTTCAACAAATGATGCTGGCAAAACTGGCTTATCATATGCAGAAAAATAGAAATAAACCCCACTTTCTCACCTAGTACAAGAGTCAATTCAAGATGGATTAAAGACCTAGAAATCAGAGCAGAGACCTTGAAGCACATGATATATATATACAAACTTATAAGACTCAATCACTCTGTAAAGCACGAGGGGGAGGGAGGGGGGAGGGAGTTGGGTGGGATTTGAGGGAGTGCTGAATAATCAATGTGTGCATGTATGATTCTGCTACCCTGACACTTATCAAATGTATAATTACAATGCACCAATAAATGAATATATAAAAAATAAATAAATAAAAAAGAGGGCATAGGTCCAATAATTCAACACATAGGCACAGGTAAAGACTTCCTTAACAAGACCCCAGAGGCACAGAAAATTAACATGAGGATCAATATGTGGGATTGCATCAAATTGAAGAGCTTTTGTGCAGCAAAGGAAACAATCAAAAACCTCAACAGAGAGCCAACAGAATGGGAGAAGATTTTTGCCAGCTCTTCCTCTAATAGAGGACTAATATCTAGAATATCCAGAGAACTTAAAAAAATCACCACTAAGAAAACAAATATCCCAATCAAAAAATGGGCAAGTGAACTAAATAGACACTTCACAGAAGAAGAAATACAAATGGCCCATAAATGTGTGAAAAAATGTTCAACATCATTAGCAATCAGAGAGATGCAAATCAAAACTACCCTGAGATTTCACCTAACCCCAATTAGAATGGCAATCATTAAAAACACAAACAACAACAAATGCTGGAGAGGATGTGGAGAAGTAGGAACTCTGATATACTGTAGGTGGGATTGAAAATTAGTGCAACCACTTTGGAAAACAGTATGGAGGATCCTCAGAATAATGGGAATGAACCTATCATATGACCCAGCAATACCACTTCTAGGCATCTACCCAAAAGAACTGAAACCAAACTACCAGACTAATGCATGTGTATCTATGTTCACAGCTGCACAATTCACAGTTGCCAAACTTTGGAACCAGCCAAGATGCCCATCAACTGATGAATGGATTACAAAACTATGGGATATGTACACAACGGAATTTTACTCAGCCATAAAGAATAAAATTACATCATTTGCAGGGAAATGGAGGGAACTGGAGAACATTATGCTAAGTGAGATTAGTCAGTCACAAAGAGTGAAAAGTCGGATGTTCTCCCTAATATGTGGAAGCTAAGGAGAATGGGACTTAGAAGGGACTCCAGACAAAGGAGAAAACTTTAGATGAGCAAGAAGGGGACCTAACTGAGGGAGATGGGAGGGGGAAGAAGGAAACCCACTAATGCACATGATGTATATACACAAACTTATCAGAGTCAATCACTATGCTGAGCAAGAAAAGGAGGGAAGGGGGAGGGAATAGGGTGGGATTTGAAGGAGGGCTAAATGAGCAATGTGTGCATGCATGCTTCTGATACCCTGGCACTTATCAAAACATATAACTACAATGCACCAATAAATGAATATATTTAAAAAAACAAAAAAAAATCTTACTTCAAATTATACTACAGAGCTATCATAATTTAAAACAGCATGGTATGGGCACAAAAACAGACACATCGACTGATAGAACATAAGATTCAGGAACAAATCACACACTTATAGACAACTGATTTTCAACAAAGGTGCCAAACACATACATTGGAGAAAAGATAGCCTTTTCAACAAATGGTGTTGACAAAACTGGTTATCCACTTGTAGAAAAATGGAATTAAGTTTCCACCTTTCATTCTGTATAAGAATCAACTCAAGATGGATTAAAGATCTGAAAATTAGACCAGAGACTTTGAAATTACTAGAGGAGGGCATAGGTCCAACTCCAACATATAGGCACAGGTAGAAACTTCCTCAATAAGACCCCCAAAGCTCAGGAAATTAAAACAAGAAATAATAAATGGGATGACATTAAACAAAAAAGTTTCTGCTCATCAAAGGAAACCATCAAGAGCCTAAAGATAGAGGCTACAGAATGGGAGATCTTGGCCAGCTATTCCTCTGATAGAGGACTAATATCTATAATATATAAATTACTTAAAAGACTTAACATTAAAAACCTAATAACAGAAATGGTAACTTGAACTAGACACTTCACAAAAGAAGAACTACAAATGGCCAATACATACATGAAAAAAAAATGTTCAACATCATTATCAATCAGGGAGATGCAAATTAAAACTACACTGAGATTCCATCTAATCCCAACTATAGTGGCAATCATGAAGAAGTCAAACAACAAAAATGCTGGCAAGGATGTAGGGAAATAGGAGCTCTTCTACACTGTTGGTGGGATTGCAAAGTAACGCAGCCACCATAGAGATCAGTGTGGAGGTTCTTTAGAAAACTGGGAGTGGATCCACCATATGATCCAGCTGTACTGCTGCTGCGTATCATTCCAAAGGGACTGAAATCAGAATATTATAGTAATTCATGCATAACCATGTTTATAGCAACACAACTCAAAATAGCCAAATTATGGAACCAACTCAGATGTCCATCAACAGATGAATGGATTACAAAATTATGGGATTCTATTCAGCAGTAAAGAAGAACACAATTATGTCATTTGCAGGAAAATGGATGGGTCTGGAGAACATTATGTTAAGTGAGATTAGCCAGTCACAGAAAGTGAAGGGTCATATGTTTTCTCTCATATGTGGAAGCTAGGAAGTAATTGGGATATAAGAGGACTTTAGATAATGGAGGAGAAACTCCAGTGGAGCAAGGGGGAGGGGGAGAGGGAGAATTAATCAAGGAAACACTCCCACTGACATTATGTACATATGTGAGAATACCAATCTCAATCTCAATATCTCATGTGGGGAAGTGGGAAGTGGGGAGGGAGCTGGGGGAAAACTCACCAAGTGTTTTGTGCATGTATGTCACTATCACTATTAACTACATTATGATGTGAGACTATAATGCACCAATAAAAGTATAAAAAATATACAAGGTCAAGGGGCTGGGGATGTAGCTCAGTGGTAGAACATTTGCCTAGCGTGTGCTGAAGGGTTCAAGTCTCAGAGTTCACATGGAGAGCTGGGAAACTTCCATGATCTTAAAAAATGCTACCCTCTTCCTACATAGGAGGTTACCTTTCCTACCTTGTAGGTAAGACAGAGTCTGGAGTGCACTAGATTAGCCCTTTCTACTTTTCTTTACTGTAGAGGGAAAAGGAGCCTCCTGGGTATAGCCACTTGGACAACGTGACTTGGGTGGATTCCCACATGCCTGCCATGGCCCATTCACAAGGGCAAGAGTCCATTTGATGATCACCTCACACTTTTTTGCCCAGCACAGGTGCCAGCAATGCAAGAAAGGGATGCCCCGGCTATGCTTGCTTAAGTTTCTTTTGTGCGTGGCCACTTGTTAATCAGGATGACACTGAGACAGGAGGATCACAGGTTTGAAGCCAGCCTCATCAACTTAGTGAGGCTCTCAGCAACTGTGAGACCCTGTTTCCAAATAAAAAATTTTAAAAAGGCTGGGGTGTATCTCAGATGTAGAATGACCCTGGTTCAATCCATAGCACCAAAAAAAGAAGAAAGAAATCAGGCACAAACTCCCTTCTTGTCCTTAATCTCACCACCTGAGTAAGACTCACTTCCAGTTACAAGCAGGTAACACACCTGTCTCCAAGCAGCTGCATGTCGGTGGAGCAAAACACACACAGTTCACCGGTCACACTTCAAATTCATGACAACACACGTTGGGTGGGCACTGCCCATTATGCAATGATCTCACTACCCTCCCACTGTGCTTTCCTGGTGGCAAAAACCCACACCACGCCTTCCTTGTTCACGAGCTCCTCTCTCCAGATGAACAACAGAAGCATCTAACAAACAAGGATGCTGCCATCTTTCCACAAGCATAGTGACCTACCTCCTGTGTTCTCTTTGTCCCTCTACAGGTGCCATCATGAAGTGTTCCTGTACTATCAAAGGCAGTCCTTCCATATGTGTACACTTCCCATCCTCTCTCACCTGCTCGAGGACTTTGATTCTGAATATTCCTCTCCCTCTCAAGTCTGTAGTCTCTTCCTCTCTACAGGATCATCCCCACACACATAGCCTTTAACGCTCCCATTTTGAAAGACCGTCTCTTGACCCACTTCCTCCAACCAGTCCCCAGGGCTCCTCTTCTGTTGCTCTCCAGGGGCCCCTGCCTCTGATTTCTGGGGATAATCTTTCCTCAACGCATGCTAGGAGGAATTCATTCTCCACCGAGAGGGTGCTTCTTGAGACACCAATAGCCTCCATGAGACCAAGTCCAACGTCCAATCCACTTTCCTATTCTCATCTTACTCATCCTCTCAGCAGAGGCTTTTGAAGCTCTTTCTGCACTCAGCCGCCCTGGCACCTGCCTTTCCTGTGTTTACCCTCCCTCCTCAGGTTCTCCTTCTCCCTCTGCAGTTGGCTCTTGCTCCCTCCCTGCCCTACCATCCCGCCATATTAGTATGGCTTAGCACTTGATCTTGAGGTCCACTCTCTTCTCCATCTACTCTTCCTTCCTGATCCTTTCATCCATTCTCCCAGTTTTAAGAGCCACCTACCTGCTAAAGACCCCCAGGTTCACCTCCCCAACCAAATACCTCCACTGAGCTCCAGATGAACAGATCTAGCTATTCCTTGACTCACCCATGTAGATGTATTAAGGGCACTTCAATTTTAACATAACCCAAAGAGATTTTTCTATTTTCTCCTCTGATCCTGTCTCTCCCTGTTTTCTCATCCCAATAAACAGCCTCACCAGCCCCAGAGTCATTGCCTTTGACTCCTGTCTCCCACGCCCCACATCTAATCTCCCAGGAAGTGCTTCCAACCATCCCTCCAAAACACATTCAGAACTTTCCTGCTATGTTCCATCTTCAGCACTGGCCTCAGTGTGGACCATGAGAATGTCTTCACAGAAGAACTAAAACAGCCTGTCTCAGGGTCTATGTGCTGCTCTCACTGTTGGGTTATATGGGAACAAAGAAAGCACAGCTCAACAGCAAGGAACAGGCTTTAGTTCAGGGACAAAACCTGGAAGGAAGCAACTAACGGGGAAAGAGAGTCCACGAATGTTAGGAGCCTGCCTCCTTACAGAATTGGGGCTTTTTATGGGGCAAGGAAGGGAGGGTACAGGAGTAGTTGTGTAAGCCGCTGGTTGGTGGGCTAATGACCAGGTCATCTCAGGGCCGGGAAATGGTCAAGGGGCATTTCTCTTTCTTTGTTCCTTTGTCCTTGGTCCTCCCCCGGCAAGGCCTCATGGCCAGACCTCGCAGTGCCCACACTCACTGCCACCTGTGCCCCTGAACCTATTTTCTTCTTACAAGACAAGGTCACATTGTGTTACCTTGCTCATCTTCCCATTGAGGTTACAGTAAGGTATCTAGCTTACCTTGAAATGCATAAAAAAAAGTGTATGCTAGATCAATAGGTGGATAGAAAGGGGTAGATAGAAAGAGGATAGAGAGAATGATACATGATAAAGGAAATGCAGTAGAACATTCTCTGTTAAGTTAGGTATAAAATTCATCTCCTTTGTTTGTTTGAATGTTTTCATAATAAAATGTTAAGAAAAAAACACTTTAATTCAAATCTTTCCATCATACTTAAGGGGAAAAAATCCAAGCTTTTTCCCTGGACTCTGAAAATCTACATGTCTTCTGCTTCTTATCCAACCTCATAACACCTATCCCTTTGACCCATGAAGGGCTTCCTTGAATACACCAGCTTGTTCCTGCCCCAGGGCCTTGGCGCTGTCTTTTCTCCCTGGGATGCCCTTCCTCAGGGTCAGTCTCCTGCTGACACCTTTTTGTTGCTTGGGTCTCAGCTGATGTGTGACTGCACACAGGAGACCTTTCTTGACCACTGAAAATAAATTGCTTCCTGTCACACAATCCTGTTTGATTTTCACTGGGGCCCTTTCCACTATCCTATCTTCTTCATTGTCTGTTTTCACCAATGAGAACAAAAGTTCCATAAAAATCAGGAATTTGGTTTGTCTTATTGAGTCTTAGGCCCCAACACTCAACAAATCTCTGGATGAATAACTTCACAAGCACCCCCACTATGAGGTAAGTATAAGTTGCTTCATCTGACACAAGAACTTAACCTCTGCCATCTCCAGCTCCTTGTGTGTTAGCAAGGATGTAAATACCTACACTATTAAGCAACTCCAGGACTTACATTCAAAACAGCAGATTTTCATAGTTTTCCTTTGTTGCACACTCATTCTACTATAGGCACCACACCAATGTCTAATTTAGTCTCCAAAAGCCCCAATGAGGTTGGTTGAGGTACAGTCAGGGCCTGAGGTCTCAACAGCAGTGGCACAGGGCTCATTCCCCAGCCCACACAGTACCTCCCACACTCAACTACCCACTGTGCTCTGGTCAGCACAGAACAGCATGCCAGGCATGAGTGCTTCCTCCTCCCCTGGATTTATCTGTGCTGTCCCAATCTCCTTCGTGGTCCTTGCTCAGCCTAGGTATTCTTTTCTTAGAAGCACTCCTTGTATCCTGTTTTAACCCATCTACACAATCCACACTACTGAGGCTCAGAAAATGAAAAATCCAGAACACCTTCCCCATGTTTCTAAGGTTGTGTTTGAGACAAAGTGCTCGGAATCTAGTGGTTCTAAAAGTTTAGAGGGACAGCTCTGAATTAAAATAAAAGAAGAGCAAAATTGCCCAGGCCTGGAAGTAATAATAGTAACAGAATAATAGGAATAACAGGAAACAGTATTGGTTCTGTGTTTATAATGTAGCTAGGATGTCACTAAAGATGTTGACTGTTGACAGTGGCTGATATACCAGCAAAGGAAATGTGTGGAGCAGCTGGTCTCATTTCAAAACCCACCATCTCACCCACCACTACGCTGACTTCACGGAAGGAAATTGGACCTACTCTTCCCATGTGAGTGTGTGTGTGTGTGTGTGTGTGTGTGTGTGTGTGTGTGTGTGTGTGATTCAGGGGTATTCTACCTCCAAGTCCCAGACCTTTTTATTTTTTATTTGGAAACAGGGTATCTCTATTTGCTGAGAGCCTCATTAAGTGGCTGAGGCTAGCCTCAAACCTGCAATCCTCCCGTCTCAGCCTCCTAAGTACTGGGATTACAGGCATGTGCCACCACACCCAGCTCCAGTTTTTATCATCTTTCCCAGCCATTGGGGCAGCCATGTAAAGAATACAGCCCTAGTGTTGTCTGACTATATGAGAGAGGAAGTCCCTTGAGGGGAAGTGAAGACCCTTGATTCTGTATTCCCATAGCTTACAGGACAGAAAGAATGACCCCAAGCCCCCCTCGGTCAATCACCCAGTCACTGTCCTGCCTCCCACACCTGGCCCCTCCTTCACCATCCCCCCACCTCCATCTGTTGTCCTTCCTTGAAGGGACCGTCTCCAGGTCAAGTCAGCACACTGTCCTCAGGGTCAGGGTGTGCAGAGTAAATCTTTATGTTGGACAGTTTTGTGTCAATTCCTTAACACATCTGCAATGCGGTCATCTCCCCTGTAAACAGGGATATAAAAGGCCTCCTCACAGTATGATTATGGGGAGTAAGTGAGATCACAGGGGTCGATTATAAGGCTAGTGCCTGGCACACAGGAAAACACAAGTATAACCTGCTATTCAAAGTTGTGATGGAGGTTCTATACAATACAAATACATTTTGCTAATAGACATCTTGGATTATTCCATGTTTCTGTTTAGAACCTCAAAGGGCTCCCTGTGTTCACCCAATGGAGCTCCAAGACCTTGGCTCTTGGTCATTCTCTGGCCGCCCTCCCCCTCTGGGTTCCTGCAGGGCCAGCCCTGGTGCTTCCCATCCGTGCTGCCCACACACTCAGCATGAGCAGAGTCCTCCTTGGAGCCTCACATTGTTCCTTCCAAATCCCAAATAAAAATTCCCAACCACATGGCTGGCATCTTAAGTGAATGCAGGCCACTGCCCCATGGACACGTATGAAAGCCATTTGGGGAGAGCAGGAGGTTCCGGGCCTGACAAACACCATGGAACTCTCCTAATGAATTGCAGTTTGAAACTAGGACTGCCTTTTGGTTTCAGAAAGAATGAAATTAATGTAAGATCTGATGATAGGAAGCCAGCTGGGGTGGGGAAGGTGATAGGTATCATTATTCTTGAAAGGACAAGGCCTTTGGAAGAAAACTTTGAAACCTACCCGAATTAAGAGTGCAATCTTTGTTTGTAAACTCATAAGATTATGGGTTTAGAATTAATTTGAGTTGAGTGCTTTCCAGTAACCTAACACTTGGATCCATTATGCAATCGTGACTCAAGAAGTCCTTCAGAACTCCACTTTCAAACACGATGAGAATTAAAGAACAGATTCTGTAAATATTTGAAATTGCTAGTTTAAAATTAATTTGACCCATTTGCTTGCTGGTTTCCAGTAACTTATGGGAGTTGGAGCTTTTTCTGTAATCATGGAGACCACTTGTGTGTCTTTTAAAGAATTCGTTTGGAAAAAAAAAAATTCAGGGTGGAACTTGGTGAACCCATGGCTGAAAACATCAGTAGTAAGTAATAATAGAAAAAGGGGGATGAAAAAGATGAAATAAAATTTGCCTTCAATGTGTTAAGTGCCCAAGTCTAAGCTAAGCGCCATAATTTAGTTATGGGTATAGATTGCTGTGTTTCATTTTATTGTACCGTATTGAGTTTTATAAACAACTATATTGAGATATAATTCCATACCATACAATTTGCTCAGTTTTTGCTATATTCTCAACCCTCATCACAATCTAATTTTGGAAAATTGTCATCACCCCTAAAAGAAACCTGCTACCCATTAACAGTCATTCCCCTAACCCCCCTCTTCCCATCCCCAGCCCAGGCAACCATTAATCTATTTTCTGTTTCTATAGATTTGCTTACTCTGGACATTTTCTATAAGTGCAATCATGTAATATATGGTATTTTATGTCTGGATTCTTTCACTTAGCATAATGTTTCCAAATTCATTCATGGTGTAAACTTTATCAATACTTCTTTCCTTGTTATTGGTGAATAATATTCCATTGTATGACAATCACACTTATCCATTTATCAGTTCATGGACTAGATTTGGGTTGTTGCCACTTTGGGGCTATAATAAATAATTCACTATGAACATTCATACAGAAGTTTTTGTGTGGACATATGTTTTCATTTTTCTTGGATAGACACCTAGGAGTGGAGTTGCCAGATCATATGACAATACCATATTTAACATTTTGAGGAACTACTAAACTACTTTCCGAAAATGGCTACACCATGTTACATTCCCACCAGCACTGTGTGAGTAAGTTCTTTCTGTGCACTGTCTATCTTTATTCTCAAGACTGCCTTAGAAGGGGATCAACATTGCTATCCCCCACTTCATAGCTGAGATAAGATCACACAATTAGACAGTGAAGAAACCTGGACATAGTCTCTTGGACTTGGAATCCCAAGCTCTTGGCTATGCCTCTGGAAGTTTCTGAAGAGGTGTCCATAGACAGATATTCGCAAAGTCAGTAGGGGAAGAAATTTCAAGTGCTCATTTCATGTTTAGAATTCCTGAATAGAGATACATCTTCCATCTGGGAAGACTTCACAGTGTTATCCAAACATTTGAAAATTCCTGGGTCTATAAAATTTTAAATGTAGTTTCTGAAAGTGTTTGCTGTGCAGGAAGATTTTTCTGTGAAGGTAAGTGTTTTCCTTTGCTGGTAGGATGGTGGCCCATTAATTCATGCAGTGGAAGCCCAGGGGTCTTAGATGGAGCTTTCTTCATTTCCCAAATAGTCCTTCACACATGGTGAGAGACCAGGGGAGAAAATACACATCAGAAAAGCCCCAGCCCTCTTAGAGAAGTAACTATGTGTGCAGTATTCATGGTGACTGAGGACTGCCATCTTTCTATGAGAAGCAGCACCTTCCTCACAGTGAATCCAGGAGGTCTTCATTATCTGGAGATAATTTGTGTTAGAAGAAATACTACTTAACATAAATCCATCAAAAATAGGAACTACATTTTCAAAATAAACTATAAAAAGAACAGTTACTTGGGGCTCAAACTTAAAAATCAAAGCTGGCGATCATAAAAATAAGCTTATTATATTTAGTTTCTAACACAACACAGAGCTCGATTAAAACATTGCCCTCTTGGAAAATATGCAACATGAATTGAGTGGGGTTTTTTTCCCTCTCATTTTGCACAAAATTATATAATAGCAAAATTTACCTTGAACATTTGAAGCACTATCATAAATTCTGACTCTATCTTTCTCAAAATTATTCAAGGATTTTACAAATTTTTCTGATGGCCTCTCTTAATCTTTGCTATTTGAATCATTCTCTTTTAAGGCTCTAATTATGCTCTATACTCCTTGGTCCATGGCTTTGGAAATAGCTAACTCGGTTCTTCAACTTTCAGGGACTATAAGAACTCTTGTATCCTTTGCAAAGTTTGCAATCTCATTTGCAATTTACCTTATATTTGTGTTGTATTGTCTGATATTTATATTGCATAATCACCATGAGACAGACCAACAAAGATGGTTGTTATGCAATATAAATATCAAAACCAGTTGGTTTAGGACAGGAAATGATGTTCAGCAGGAGGGCTGTATGAGACAGGATGATTTTAATGGTGAGTATGTTTGTGCTATGCCTTTGCTTCCTTAGGCAAACTCACAGTTTTGGCATTTCTCATGATGTGACTCTCCCTTTCTCTGGTATAAGGTTTTCCATACCCGGCACAATGATCCAATCTAGAATCAGGTTCCATTGGAATTTTTCATATTGCCTAGAGTTTGCTGAAATTGAAACTAGTTTCCATGGCCACCAAGGCCCAGCAGGCTGTCGCCTGCTGGCAGGATCCCTGTTCTTCATAGTCATCCTCATCTCATGCTTCTCCTCTTGCTCACTCTGCTTCAGCGACACTGGTTTCCTGTATTCCTTGTCCAACACTTTCTGGCCTCTGAATTTCCACCCTTGTTCTTCCTTCTTTCCTGAATTTTGCTCCCATTGCTAACTCTCACCTTTTCGTTTGGTATCAACTTCTTAGAGAGCTCTCTGCTAACCACTGCACTTGAAAAGCAAACTCCCCCTTCAATCACTCCTTTGCATATCCTTCTGTTTATCTCAACAGCTTTTAACAAAGAGAGATCTTATTTATTTTCTTCTTTCTGCCTCTGAGTCTAGGACACAAGTTTCAGAAGATAAGGACTCTGTTGAATTCTCCTTCAAACATGCAAAGTCTGTCTTAATCATTGCTGGGTAGAAAGCTGCAGTTTACAATGTGCAAAGAAAATTTACTCACTTTCCCTGACTGAAAGAATTTAATCAAATCTCTTCCTTGGGGCCCCTGAAAGAATCTTTGCTTCTTCCTAAGATGTAGAAGCTGAGACATTTTATGCTGTCAGCAAGGGTTCCCAGGGAATTGTTTAGGATTGGGGATTAGAAATAAAGGAAAGAATTAATTTATGCATATTCTTCCCATCTAAGGATTTTTTTTTGCTTCATTATGAAGTTAATCACTTGATCTTCCTGCTATGGGAGAAGAGGATGGAAGAAGTGGGATGGGGACTACATTTGACCATGATTTTTGTCAACTTCTGTTCTGAAGGCTCAAAAATTTACTGAATAGGCAATTTTCCCAACTTTTCTAAAGGCTAAATAAAATTAGAAATATCATGAGAAAAACACTTTTTTGTAATTCACGGGGCCATACTGCATGGTCCAGATCTGGTTAGTACCAAAGAGATAGTCCCTAAGTCCTTGGAACAAAGGAATGGTAAAACTAAACAAGATACAGAGAGATCAAGAATCCATGTTTTCCATTGCTAAGACCTCAGAAACCCATAAAAGCAGTTGTTTTATGGGAACACTTAGCAAAGCACTGCCCAAGTCCATTTTAAAGGCTTAAAATCCTTTGACATATGGCAATCATTATGTGTGCCCAGCTGTCTATCTTGAACAGCTCTTTTTTCCTCCCTCCCCCAAGGAAAGCATTTCCAAGGCCCTACATTTACCATTACTTTACAAGAATCACTTAGCGGCAGGCCAGGCTCAGAAGCGGTCTCAGAAAGACTAACTCTGGCCAAGAGCCCCAGGAGCGCTGAAGCATTTTGTCTCAAAATGGAAGTATTGAGGTGAAGCTGCTTCAGATTAGAAGGGGTGGACTCCTTGTTGGAGTCTTGCTTTAGAAAAAGGTTTAAAGACTCAGATGTCCCAGACAACAAAGTGGAACACATTGTCCTGTTTGGCCTTTTCCAAAAAACAAGAGGTGACATGGCCTCACTAGTCTATTGGGATGTGTTGGGGTCCCCTTAAGAGCAGGTGGTGGAAGCAGTAGAAAAACAAGTCAAGGTATGTTTCAAAGTTGTGCCATATTCCCAAGCATCAGCCTGCTCCAGATAAGGTGTTCTGAACTCCTGGAAGAGCATGTGGACACTTCCTGCATCGCTCTCCTTCTCCATCCTAACCATGGGAAGAGATGGTAGGACATATCCATACTATATTCTTGGAGAAACTTCCCCAATGCTGCTTTGATGTGGTTCTTCCCAGGAAAAGCATTCAAAATGCCCCCAGAAAATAAAAGCAGCCCATACTCAGCTCAACTGTGGAAGCCATAATATGTCCTGGACTTTCCATCTTGATCTTGGCCCAAACCAAGATGGGCAGAACCCACGACAAACACATGATGCTCTGCTTTAGAATTTGCCACCTGTCAATAAAATCCATGCTCCACACCAAAATCCCTGGAAAGAAATCCATTTGGACATTCATTTTCCCCAAATCTTAACAGCTTCTATTAAAAGAGCACATATAACATCCTTTAATTCTTTGCTAGTAAAAGTGTAAATTTTCTACACTCTTGCTGGTTGTCACAATAGCTTTTTAAAACATGCATATTTTTTTGATGTGATGATTCTATGCCTGCAGTATTTCCTAAGACCATCTAACTGGAAAAGGATAGGGAGTGTTTTTCTCATCTCCTGTCAAATTTGGGCTTCCAAAAGAAAAATAAATCCAACTCCAAATAAAACACTGAAATACAACATGTTGCTTTTTTGAATCTCCTTGAAGAAATGGCAAAGAAAGGGCAAAGACTGCACCATACAATAGACAGCAAAAGTAACAGTGGATCCTCTTTAGGGAGCAGTCTCACACCCAAATCTCTCTCTCCAAAACCCAACACCTCCATTCTTTGCCAGTTCCTCCAAGTTTTCCCAGGTTTTCTCTGGAGTAGCTGCTTGTCTTTTTAAAAAATGTAAATTAGTTTAGCTTATTTATCTTTCCATTTTTCTTTTTGGTACTGGGGATTGAACCCAGGGGCATTCTACCTCTGAGCTACACCCCCAGCCCTATTTTATTTTTTTTTTATTTTGAAACAGGGTCTCGCTAAGTTGCTGAGGCTGGCCTCAAACTTGCAATCCCCCTGTCTCAGCCTCCCAAGTACTGGGAGTAGAGGTATGTGCCACCATGCCTGGCTATTTCTCTTTTTCTGATTGTTCTTTCTTTCCATTTTCCCATAAGTATAAAAAATTAAGTAGCAAAGGCCTTAGAATGCCAAGAGGAGGTAAAGGTTCTCAATGCTCACCAAAATGTATGCCTGACATTGACAATTTTTTAAACATCACACAAAAATTTGGGGTATATGTCATTTGAAGCATTATGTAAACTAGTGAAAAATTAGAAACAAAACTAAATCTCTCTTAATCAAGGATAATTTGAATAAATTACACTAAAACCTTTATACAGCCATTAAAATTGTGTTTTCACAATTTTTTTTTTTTCGGTACCGGGGTTGAACCCAGGGCCGTTCTACCTCCGCGCTACGCCCCCAGCCCTATTTTTTTATACTTTATTTTTGAAACCGGGTCTCACGAAGTTGCAGAGGGCCTCACTAGGTAGAGAGAGAGAGAGAGAGAGAGAGAGAGAGAGAGAGAGAGAGAGAGAGAGAGAGAGAGAGAGAGAGGAGAGAGAGAGAGGAGAGAGGAGAGAAAGAAATCATGCGCTCGCGCCCGCGCATGCGCGCTGAGGTTGGCCGCGAACTCGGATCCTCCTGTCTCCGCCTCCCAAAGTACTGTGATTACAAGCGTGCGCCACCACGCCCGGCACAATTTTTTTCAAATTGGGAAATGTGTGTGGTGTATTAAGTAGAAAAATTAAAGATTAGATCCAAACAACCATTATATTTCCCAATTGTGAATAACTATATCCATCTTTACATAGGAAGAAAAGAGGAACTATACTAACATTTAAGAATGATTATTTGTGGACTATGGGATTATGAACACAATTTGTTATATTAATGTGTGTGGGGGGATACTGGGGTCCCCAGGGGCTTTCTACCTCTGAGCTACAACCCCAGCCCATTTTATTTTCAATCAGGGTCTCACTAAGTTGCTGAGGGCCTCACTAATTTGCTGAAGCTGGCCACGAACCTGTGATCCTCCTGTCTCAGCCGCCCAAGTACTGGGATTACAAGCTTACATCACCAACGCTCGTCTTATATTGAATTTTTTGGTACTTTGTCCTAGTTTTCTACCTTTTCCTGCATTCTCATTTAAGCCCTTGCACATGCCATTACTATTCTAGGGCTGGAGACACAGCCATAGATGGGCTGGATGCATTCTATGTCTTTGAGGATAAAAGCATTTTCTAATACAGTAGAGTCTTTGCATGTAGTAACATACACCTGGGTTTCTCTTTTTACCCAGCATCTATTTGTCATCTTTCTTCTAATAAAACAACATTCTACTTTCTCCTTCAGAAGCCACTTCCTTCCCACTGTCAGCTGGCTAGTTTAAGCTCCAGGAGTGGTTCAAATGTCTGTGACCCCACAAAATTCTTAGGGTGAAACCCATCTCCAGTGTGATGGTATTAAGTAGTGAGGCCTTTGAGCGTGACCAGGGCTTAGTACATTTATAAAACAGAGCACAGAGAACTGCCTTCCCTTCCACCATGTGCAGACACAGAGAGAGAAGGCACCATCTACAAACCAGAGATGAGAACCTCATTCCATACTGAATCGGCCTGGACCTCAGGCTCCCCAGCCTCTGGAATTGTAAGAAAGAAAGTCCCATTGTTGAAAAGTGACTGGTCTAGTGTATTTACTTATGCCCGAGCAGACTAAGACAAGGAACAAGACCTGATTGGCTTAAGCTGCCCATTTCCCCCACTCTTGGTAGAGCTAATAATTTACTTAAGGAGAAGCATGTGATCCATTCTGATGAAGGAGAGAGGGTTCCCAGGATGTGCAAGAGCCAAACTCAGAGGAAATGTCTGTTCCTCTGGACTTACTGGTGTAAGGACAAAAGGTCAGCACTTTTTTTTTGCAGAGACACAGGGACTGGAATGGCTAGGAGGGCCACTGTGGCTAATAAAAATAGAAAGGAAGTGAGATCCTGGGGAATGACATTCTTTGGCACCTGGATTAAGCCTTGCCTGAAGCTATCCTTTGGACTTTTCCATTACCTGAGCCAATAAATTCCTTTTATTGTTTAATCCAATTTAAGTTAGTTTTCTGTTGATTGTAGCCTAAAGAAATCTAACTGACAGACCTGTGTAAAGCCAACTGCTAGGTATAGTAAGGAGCATCCTGGTTTAGAGTCAGGTCCCAGTCTTTCCTTAAATGGAAGCATTAGTTTAGGCAAACCCCAGCCCTCTCTGAACCCCACATCTGCAGAATGAAGTAGTGGAGAGAATAGGATTTTCTAAACTCTAGTCAGGGAGACCATACTTGTCAATGAAAACATGTCTATCGGTCCTCAATTTTGAAAGAAAAATAAGGACATTGTTACAAGTTTTCATAAAATCCAATTTATTTTATCTAAAGAACTACCCTTTATTGTGAGATTATAAAAGTATAGGGATACTAGTTTATTGTATTTGTGCCCTTAATTATTGTGTGCCCTTAATTACCAAAATTAAAGACTGTAAACTTTCTGTAGTTTCCTTCAACCTAAATTGCTGAACTGTTTCTCTTCCATGAAACCTCAAAATCTGGAGATCTGTGGACCAAATAATCTTTATGTAAACATTCGCTAAGTTTGCCATTTAACAGGGATATGCATTCAACAAATGTAAATAATTTAACATGATTAATGCAACTTAAAAAGTACTTATACAATGCCCAAAGTTAACAATAGTCATTGGGATGATGAAGTTCGAAATGTCAGAAAAACCTCCACTTCTGATATTTGGTTAAATGTAAGGGAGGGAAGAAGTTAATTGTGCTTTTCTTTTTCAATTAGGTGTGACCAACTCGAAAATATTGTCAAAAAATTTATCTTTTAACTTTTTAATATCCAAGATTATCAAGACTGAGCATCTAATTTCTACATTTATACAGTAGTCCCGAGACATAATCAACTATTTTTCTTCACAAAGGAAATCCTTGCATACTTACAAAATCAGAATCTATTTCTTCAGGGGTTTCATTTCACATTCTTGGAGTAAGTTATGATTGGTTTAGAAAGTTATAATTCTTTTTTTTTTCATCTTCATGAGATAATTGCTTGGATGCTAGGATTTAAAAATATGTTTCCCAGCCTTTTCCCATTGCTTGTAACCCTCATTCTGACTTCATATAGAATTGCTTTTTTAGGTTTTATCTTACTTTGGAGGTAAGGCAAGTTCCATTCTATGGAATAAGGTTAAAAATCAGAGAGATGGCAGGCTGGTACTCCTGAAGTAATAATTCCTCCATCAAAAAACAAGTCACACCTACCTGGGCTTGGTGGTTCATGCCTGTAATCCTAGTATTTAGGAGGCTGAGATGGGAGGATTGCAGGTTCCAGGCTAGCCTCAGCAACTTAGCAAGAGCCTCTTTCAAAATAAAAAGGGCCAGGGGTGTAACTTGGAGGTATGGTGCCCCTGGGTTCAATCCCCAGTACCAAAACAAAACAAAACAACAAAAAACAAATCACACTAGCCCACAAAGAAGGGGAAAAGCCACTGAAACTCTACAGTCTATGAGAGTATAAGATTCAGCTTCATTATGGATCTGAAAAAATGAGAACTATAATTTTTATTTTTATTTATTTTTTGTGACACTGGGCATTAAACCCAAGGGTACTCTACCTTCTAAATTACATCACCAGCCCTTTTTATTTTTATTTTTTTATTTTGAAACAGGTCTCACTAAGTTACTGTGCACTGGCTCGAACCTGAGATTCTTCTGTCCCAGTTTCCCAAAGTACTAGGATTGCAGACATATGCCACCACTCCCCGCAAGAACTATATTTTATTAAAATTATGTTTTGTTTTACTTTTTTTGTTTCTTTAAAAAATGAATTCCATTGTGTGTATTTCCCATAATTTTGTAATCCATTCATCTGTTGATGGACATCTAGGTTGGTTCCATAATTTGGCGTAGTGGGGACACAAAAGGGACTCCAATGACAACGGAGAACCCTCAGTGGTGCAAGGGAAGGGGTACAAGGGAAGGGGAAGGGTAAGAAAGAAGTGAATCTATGGAATTACTGTCATAAACAATGTGTATATATGAGATTATACTAACATCATTCTCAGTGCTACATGTGGGGGGGAGGCAGGGGGGGGGGAGGGACACCAAGAGCTGTGAGCATGTATGTTAACACCAAACTGATACTCATTGTGATGTGAGACTGCAATGCACCAATAAAAACATAAAAAAAATGAACTCTGAAACAATCACAAGTTACAGAGGAGTTGCAAATAGGGTACAATGGATGGTTTTCCCTGAGCCATATAAGAGTAAGTTGCCAACCTGATGTTCTATTGCCCTGTAGAGTCTTTCCAACAATTATGGGTGCTCTTCTGCATCGCAACAATAAAACCACCCCAAGCAAGAGATGTAACAAGGTCACATCACTACCATTCAATCTTCAGCTCTCTTTCAAGTTTCACCAGTGACCTCAATAATGTCATTTGGGGCAAACCGATCCGTTTTGGAATCACACATTAGATTGAGTTGTCATGTTTCTTTAGTCTGGAAAAGTTGCTCAATCTTTCAACTTTGGTGACCTTGGTACTTTTGAAGATTACAGGCCAGTCACACTGTAAAATGCCCTCAACTCAGGCTTAGCAGGATCAGATTCAGGTTACAATGATTTGGCAGAAAAGTCAGAGAAATGATGCTGCATTCTTATTCCATTCTATCAGGTGGCACAGAATTTCAATTTGTGCTCTTATCAATAATGCTTATTTTAATTATTTAAGGTAGTGACTTACCCACTACAAAATAACCATTTTCCCATTTGTAATCAATATATAGTCTACAAGAGGGCACATTGGAACTATGTAAATAGCCCAACTCTCATCAAACTTTCAATGTATTCATTTATTTTTATCAGTATAGAATAACAGTCTCTTACTTAATACCATGTGTTATAATAAGTTATAACTATTGATTTTGATATTCAAATTGCCCTAAAGTTGGTCAGTTCAAGATATCTCCAGTGCCCAGTTGGCCTTCTCCATCTTTTTTTGAGTACTTTCTTACTTTTTGGCACAATAGAACATCACAGTTTCTTATATTTTCTTGGACCCATTCTGCAGATTGACCATCTCTCCAAGGAGTACTATTATCTCGGGGAGGATGGTATGTAGAAGCTAAGGTCTACATGCCAGGTGGGCTCACTGGGGTGGTGTTGTTACCAGGCCCTCTCAGTGGACTGAGCTAGGGAACATGTGTAGGCATACAAATGCATCTGTATGTATTTATGTACAGACACATATGTGCACACATGCATACATGTATGATATATACACATATGCTTGAAAACAAATGTATACATGCACATGCATTTTACATCTATAGCTATCTCTTTTTGCTGAAATTTATGAATTTACACATTTGATATCTTTAATTCTAACCTACTATCTCAGGGTTCATGGTTCTGGAAAGCTGGAGTTGTCTCCCCTTCTCTATTTGTAGCTTCCTTTGACAGGGATTTCCCTATTCTTCCTATGGAACCCATTTCAGCACTCCTGACTCCCTTACCTGGTTGCCCTCTCACCCCGCCTGGGCTGTGACACCCTGCCCCAGGCTAACCCATGAGCACACCCTCCTCATTGTGCTCAGGCTCCAACACCAGAGTCAGGCTGCCCTTCCGGGTGGAGGCCCTCCTCCACAGCCTGTGCTCTGATGTGCCTCATTGGAGTGTCCCCTGCCCACACACATACCACAGTCACCTAGCCAGGCACTGACAGACACTTCACATGCTGCACTCCAGCTCTCCACGTGGATGCCTGCATCCTATCACCATGGTGACCTCTCTCTACAGGCAGCCCAACTCCAAGATGCCATCCCCACTCTGCTCAGCTCTGACTCTGTCCAGGGAGGAGGTCTGTAGAGAGGGACTCCATTTTCCAATACACACGTGTGTTTAATTAAGTAGTTGACATAGATTCCCAAAACTCAGCCAAAATAGAGAAATGCATATACATCTTTAGGAGAAAAGCATTCCACAAACATGACATTTATTAAACTAGGTGCAGAAGCTTTGTTCACATGATTTGCCAAACCCCTTCCTCATCCTTCTGTGTCATCTTGAGTGCCTGGAGCCAGTATCCCTACAGAGCATGGAGAACTCTCCAAAAGCAAGATACGTGTCTACCTAAAGCTGTGAAATGGTGCTCAGTCCCATTCAGAATAACACAAAAATAGCTGATCATAGACCACAGGATCATGATATGGCCTCCCTGCTCACCTTTCCAAACACATCCCTTCCTGCTGGGTCCTGCTCACCATGGTTTGGCCCACAGACCTTTGTTCTTGTCCTTGTTCTGTTCTTAGAGCCCCTGTGCTCCCTGGGCTTTGTCTCCAGAAGTGACATGGCTCAATTCTCACAAATCTGTCTTGGATCTAGGTTCTCTCTCTGAGGCATTTCTGACCACCCTGGCTAAATGAGCTGCTCCACCCACCTTTCTTCCCTGTCAAATCACCTTATCATGGGAGCTTTGACATCCCAGCACCATCTGAAACTATCTATGTGTGTATATTTGCTTGCGGGTTCATTACTGCGGGAACCTGATGTCTTTTGTTCAGTGCTGGACCCCGAGGATGTGGAAGTATGTTGTTCATATAGCCCTCAGTGGATGCTAACTAACTGAATAAATGAACAAACCAACAATATTTGAAAGCAGTATGGGCTCTGAGGCTCTGCCCCTCTGGCTTTGCCTTCCCTGGCTGTGTGTCCTTAGGCAAACTACTTTACTTCTCTGGGTTTTAGGTTCCTCAAAGAAGGAAAGAGAGTGACCACAAGATGGGGCAGCTGTGATGATTACAAATGAGCATCAGCATAGGATGGCACTTGGTAGGAAGATAGTAAATCTGACCCCAACATGGGAGCCACAACAGTAAGGTCAGCACTGGGCATTTCAGAGTTCCCCACATCATGAGCTTAACATCTTAGTTCAGGCACATTTGGATTTCTGAATGTGGTGTGAACAGAGAGTCCATAGTTGATCACCTTTTTTTGGTACTAGAGATTGAACTCAGGGTCATTCTACCTCTGAGCTACACCCCCTGCCTTATTTTATTTTTTATTTTGAAACAGGGTCTCACTAAATTGCTGAGACTGAGTCGGGTATGGTGGTGCATGCCTGTAATCACAGTCAGTATTTGGGATTGCAGATTCGAGACCAGCCTTAGCAATTTAGCAAGACTCTTGGCAACCTAGCAAGTCCCTGTTTCAAAACAAAATACAAAAGGGCTGGGGGTGTAGCCCAGAGGTAAAATGCCCCTGGGTTCAATCCCTAGTAGAACACACACACACACACACACACACACACACACACACACCTTTTGAGGTTGGCCTTGAACCTGTGATCCTCTTGTCTTAGCCTCCCAAGTACTGGGATTATAGGTGTGCACCACCACGCCCACTGATCACTATTTTTGTTCAAATCTTGTGTTTACATTTGAAAGCCACAAGCCCCAGCTCCATCTACGGGGGTGGGGGGAAGAAGCATTACTTGAGCCAGGCCACAGGGAAAACAGCATCTGGATGAGTTATAAAGGAAAGCGTGTTTCCTGGTCTGTGTGGGGAAGAACATCTTCGGGCCAAGCAGGTTTCCTCCATTTGACGCTTAGACACAGAAATCACATCACAAGAGAATAGATCAAGCCGGGTGTGGTGGCACACACTTGTAATCCCAGTACTTGGGAGGCTGAGACAGGAGGCTCCTAGGTTCATGGCCAGCCTCAGCTACTTAGTGAGGCCCTCCACAACTTAGAGAGACCCTGTTTCAAAATAAAAGAATAAAATAGGGATGAGAGTGTATCTCAGAGGTAAAATGCCCCTGGGCCTCCTGCTGGATGAAATTCCTGCTAGCTTGCAGTCTGTGGTGAAAACCCTGGTTAGCTGGATGTCAAGACTACAGACATGGGGACAACCTCACTGGAAAACAGACAATGATCTCCTTAGTTCAGCAAACTTATACATGATAGCAGCCCGATCAATTGCCTGTTTTTTCATGCTAAGAGGTGCAGTTACCCTGGGGGAGGGAGGAGGGTAAGGGCAGCTGCTGGCCAAAGCCCTCTCAGAAGATCCCATTAAGCCAAGAGAATCTCTCTGCAAAGTTCTCCCTGTCCCAGAGAGCAGCTAGTCTTTGTGAACTTTTGGGACATTCAGTGGCTCAACAGTCAAGAAAAAGTTGTAAGTTAGTAACAAGGTTATTAACAAGTCCTAGGAGCTTGATACTTTGGAAAGTGACCACTAGTTGCAGACAACAGGAGGGGCTTAGGTTTGCAAGACACTCAGACACTTCTGTGGAGCTCCCAGCCTCAGAGGTGAGCACCTCTGGGACTGACCCATAGCCACCCTTACAGCCTCTGATTGGAGACCTGACTACATCAGAAGGGAAGGAAACAACAAAACTTTGCCAGGCCTGGTGGCACAAGCCTGTAATCCCAATACTTGGGAGGCTGAGACAGGAGGATCACAGGTTTGATGACAGCCTCAGCAACTTATCAAGACTTTCAGCAACTTAGCAAGAGACCCTGTTTCGAAACAACATTAAAAAGGGCTGGGGGGCGCAGCTCAGAGGTTCAAACCCCAGGCCAGAAAAAATATATATACCTTGGCGTCACAGTCCTGATAGCTTTTTTTTTTTTTGCGGTACCGGGGATTGAACCCAGGGGCGTTCTACCTCCGCGCTACACGCTACACCCCCGGCCCTATTTTTTATACTTTATTTTGAAACCGGGTCTCACGAAGTTGCGGAGGGCCTCACTAAGTAGAGAGAGAGAGAAAGAGGGAGAGAGACAGGGAGAGAGAGAGAGAGAGAGAGAGCTGAGGCTGGCCGCGAACCCGGATCCTCCGGTCTCAGCCTCCCAAAGTACTGGGATTACAAGCGTGTGCCACCACGCCCAGCCCTGATAGGTAGCTTTTAACAATTCACAGAAGGGTTCTACATTCATGATCTCATTGTCCCCACTGTGTGAAGTAGTCTGGATAGGTATTGCCATCTCTTTCCCCTCCGAAACAAGGACATTGACGCTCAGAAAGGCTGGGTGTGTTGCCCCAGAACACGCAGCTAGGCAATGGCAGAGCTGGGATTCAAGTCCAGGTTTAGTGTCAGAGCTCTCACTCTCTCTACCATAGCACGTTGGCCTGCATGTTGGCAAGCTTTATGCTACCCAATTTTTTTAAAAGAATTTAACCAGCTGGGTGTTGTGGCAGACGCTTGTAATCCCAGTACTTGGGAGGCTGAGACATGAGACAGGAGGATCTGGGTTTGCGGCCAGCCTCAGCTACATAGTGAGGCCCTCCACAACTTAGTGAGACCCTATTTCAAAAATAAAGAATAAAAAATAGGGCTGGGGGTATAGCATGGAGGTAGAATGCCCCTGGGTTCAGTCCCCAGTACCATCACAAGAAAAAAAAAGAATTTAACCACTACCATCATCTGAGATCTCAGATATGTCTGAAAATATTATCAAAGTTCTCCTGTTTTAGGAGTCTAATGTCAGGTCCCTGGAGTGAGCTATTTGGGAATTTGGGGGGGGTATCAGTTTCCATATACTCTCCACTCGCCCAAAACAACCACGGCATGATTTCTGCTTAGAAATTTAAGCAGCGGAAGACAAGACCTTCTAGTTAAATGGGGATCTCCAGGGACACACATCAGTCAGGTTGCACAGTTATCCCCACGCACCTTTGTTGCTGGAATTTTACCTGCCTTTCTTTGAGGTGAAACCTCCTGTATGCTGTGAGACCCCCCAGGCAGTACCTTCAACACATTCATTATCATATAGGAAAGATGCATGTTTGTTTAAAAAGTCAGATCCTTTAACATCTAGGGCTCTTATGACTTCCTGAAGACCCCGAGGCTCTGCTGAGCTGAAGTACCAAATTAGCCTTAATATGATCTAATGTAAAGGTCTGAATTATGCCTTGAGTATACTTTCTGGGAGATGAAAGGACCAATATGCTTATAAAGTTCTATTACTCTTTTAAAAAAAGACTTTTAAAATGTTGGAAGTCCCTCCTGGCTAAGGAAAGGATTAGATGCCTTGCTTTCAGTTCATTACTCTTAATATAAACACCCGGTATTCCCAGTGTCGGGCATCAGCTAACTGTCTTTATACAAACCAAACAGATGCAAAGCCTTGGGCCTTTGTCTCTGAAGTCAGTTTAATGACTGGGGCAAAGTGAGATGTTTTGTCTGATTAAAGGCTCTGCTCTTCAAAGCCATACCTTCTTCCATTCGGGAAATGACAATGTTTATGGTGCCTGTGCCCAGTTGGTGGATAGATGGAGTGGGTAGTAAGAAAATCTCTCTCTATGTCTGAGACTACCAGTCCTGGTTTAAAAAAAGAGAGACAGAGAGAGAGAGAGAAAGGAGGCCCAACTGGTTCATACTGGGCAAATCACTTGTGACTCTATAGCCCGGTGATATTGGGACACAAGTATCAGATGCATGGGAAATTAGTACAGGGCATGCTGCTTACATTTTTAAAATATTTGTAATTTTAAAAAGTAAGATGTTTATTACAGAAATTTGGGAACTAAAGGAAAGCAAATCCAAGGAAAATCACCAATGATCTTGCAATTCAGAAATCAATATATTATCACCCTATTATGTATGTTTTCATTATTCTCCAAGTATTTAATACAAGCACAATTTTAAAGCTTGAGATTCCATAGAATTTGTAGCTTCTTTTTTGGTCACTTATCATAATATACTGTGAACATCTTTCTAAGTCAGTGAATATAGATCTATATCATTGTTAATCATTCTATTATGTGGATATATCACTTATCATAATGTTAATAACCAATGTATAATTATTAGACATTTAAGTTATTTTCAGTTTTACAGTATTATAAAGGTCTGAGATAAAAAATAATGCCCCCAGTTAGGAATCTTTCCTGAGTATTTTCTCAGGATAAATTCTTATAGGTGGGATCGTAGGATCAGAGGGATTACACATTTCTGATCTTGACATTTACTGTTAAAGCACCAATCACAGTTGGCACCAAGAATTGTTCCTGGTGCTTTTTCCTTTGCATCCTAATATGCACAAGATAGCATTTTAATGTATTCTTAAAATCAATTGTAGAGAAAAAAATGACAACCTAGTGTTGTTCTACTTGGCATATCTGAATCCTCCTTTATTATAAATTTCTTTTCCAAGTGCTTTATTTTCTATTGGCAAAACAACTAGTTGCCGGGGTGGTTATAATCTTCACCTGACACATGTCTGTTATTGTCTCTTGCTTCTGCTTACAGTGATCTTTTAAATGTATCAAGTCAACATACAAACCTTTTATTTATAACTCTACATTTCTTCATGGTTTCTGTATTTTTCTCCAAGCTGAGGAAGGCTTCCTCCAGTCCAAAGGTGGGGAGTCACCTTTATTTCTTCCAATTGGTTTTATAGGTTTTTTTAAGTTTTTATACTTTAATTCATGTAGATCTTATTTTGTCATTAATCATTTTTAAAGTGCAGCCATGACAAGATATTTTGTAATGCTACAAATTAAGAGGCAAAACAGCTGGGTGTGGTGGTGCAAGTTTGTAATCCCAGTACTTGGGAGGCTGAGACCCGAGGATCCAGGTTCGCGGCCAGCCTCAGCTAATTAGTGAGGCCCTCCACAACTTTGTGAGACCCGGTTTCAAAATAAAGTATAAAAAAAATAGGGCCGGGGGTGTAGCGCAGAGGTAGAACGCCCCTGGGTTCAATCCCCGGTACTGCAAAAAAAAAAAAAAAAAAGGCAAAACAGAATTTAACTGACACTATCATGTCAATAATGGAAAAGAGACCAGAAGGAACACGTCCTCCCTGCTGTACTGTGATTTTGTGCTCTTGATGGATTAACTTGGAATCAACTCTTCTGTACCAACAATGGTGACTGGTACAGTTTGTTCTATCGAAAAGAAAGGGGTCCCTGTAAAGATGAGGAGCTAGGAATTACAGGGTCAGATCTCTTTTGGACCTGTGAGCAATTAAAAAATCTTTAGACAGAACAAGTCACAGAGAAAACTGTATCTTTGTGCCATAGGCTGATTTGCATGGGACTTGTCATGTGGCAAAGTCAGACATCCCAGAAGAAAAGGACTTGAGCTGAAGTTAGAAGATGTGGTGGATTTAACCTGGAGGAACAAAGGAAGAAGGATTCAAGGCAGGGGCGCCACAGGGAGCAGAGGTGCAGAAAAGAGAAAAGAGGGCCTGGCAACGACTGAGTCCAGGGTTATGCGAACAGTTTGCATTTCACTAAGTGCTTAGGGCTGTGTTATGAATTATCACTGAACCTCAGTTTCCTCATCTGTAGAATGGGGGTGCTATAGGAAGTTTCCTTTTAAAAAGTTCAGTGGGTGCTACTTAATAAAAGAGAGCATTTGTTGTCCTTATCTAATAGAACAGTACAGGTATTGTCTTCAGTACTAGCTTAATCCAGGAACTTTCATGATGTCCACCGGTCCTGGTGCTACCCACCTCCAGGTTCTCTGTCATCTCTGCAGGCTTTGTGCCAGGATCCATGTGACAGCTCCCCACAGCTCCCCACCTACATCCTCTTGAGCTCAATCCCAGGATTCACTCTAATTAGAGTTTGTCACAAACCTGTCTACAAGCCAATCACCATGAACTGTGGGCAGGGTGATAGAATATCCCGATTGGCCAGGCCTGGGTCACGTGTCCAACCCCCACAGCCACGTACGGAAGCCATAGCCCAAGTGTCAGGGGATAGTTTCTCCATAGGAAGCATGGGATACTCTTCCCCAGAGAAGAGGGTATTGCTGCTGCCAGCATCAAACAGCACGCCTTCATCCCGAGAACCTCAACCATGTACCCTTCTGGAAATCGTCCTGCCCACCTCCCAGAAGACAAAAACAAGGTCGGAAAAATTAACTTTTCCCAAGTCTCCAAGTGGTAAAAAGCATGTTCTTTCAACTCCAAAAGCAGACCTCGGTGAAAGGCTAGCTCAGTCAAGGCCACTTTAGAATTAAGCCTGGACCAGGCGGCTACTCTGACATCCTCCCACTGGCCGGCCAGGCTGCACAGTGGCCATTTTCACTCTGTCTGACTTTATACCGAGGACAGACTGAATGAGCAGCCAGCTGTGTCTGCCAGGGGTCTGTAGGGATTAATGACCCTGAGAAACTGGCCTGACAGGTGTGGAAGGAAAATTCCTAAATGTAAACTGCCTTGTGCCACACACTCTCATTTGGGAGTCAAAAAGAAAAAAAGAGATGATGAATTGGCCGTTGGCCAAAGAGGTAATAAATCCAATTCATCTCTCAGCTGGTATTGCCTAGTAAAAAACAAAATCAAGCATTCAAATGGCTGTGTTGTTAGGCCAGCAGCAGTTCAAATCTCTCGTGTCCCATAAAGATTCAATTCACAAATAAGCCTAATATGAAAATGCCTGCCATGTATTGTATTGTCACCAAATGCATAGCCCATGTGGTACTGCCTGGCAGCAGGGTACAGAGGAAAATAGCACTGATTTTTACAGTCAGACAGACTGAAGAGCTAGTACCAACCTGCTCCGCGATCTCCCTGAGCTTCAATTTATCATCTGTAAAACGGGCATATGTAGTAAAATCTTCCTCACATAGTTAGCTGGCTACACATCCATCTGTTTTTTACTCTATTGATTAATTATACACCTAAGAGCATTCACTGATCTAGAAGAAGGGGCACATAGGTACCATAGTCCAGTTTTTCCTGTCTTTTAACTTGCAATTCATTAAGGATGATATCGAGACATAAAAGTGATGCTAAAGATGCATATGAATCAATGAATCACTCATGTGAATCTAAAATGTAAAAGTGATAAGTGCTACAAAGAAGATGCAAATGGTAATTTGAGAGTAGATAATAGAGAAATGTGATCTGGTCATAAGAGTGGGAGCTCACCAGGTAAAGAGGTAGATTCACGGTGCCTTTCCTGTATCCTTGTTCTTTGTAATGTGACTGCATTATTCCCATCAGGCAATGGAGTGTAGTTCTCCCCTACATGGATCTGGGCTGGTCTTGTGACTCGCTCTGACTTGCTTTCCTGTGCAAGGAAGTAGAGCAGGGAAATAAAAGCCAAGAGAAACAACACACAATAGAAATAAATCCAGTGATTCTCAGACACGAGCTTTTTTTCAAAAAGACAACACTGAAAATTTTAGTAGGCAAGAGGAAAACTATAAAATACAGTTAAATGGAGACTCTAAAACTGAACCAGAGGATAATGGAAATGAATGGTTTAATCGCATACTAGACACCACTGAAAAGTGAAGTGGAACATTGGCTTTATGAGATAAGCAGAATGATGCTTGGAGAAAGAGGAAAGGGGGATGCAAACTCTACCAGGGGATGTGGAGAGAGAATTCTTGCTAACTCATTCTATGAGACCAGAATAAACTTCACATCAGTGCCGGAAAAGAGCAGGATAGAAAGGGAAGGAAGGCCAGGCGTGGCGGCGCACGCTTGTAATCCCAGTACTTTGGGAGGCGGAGACCGGAGGATCCGGGTTCGCGGCCAGCCTCAGCTCTCTCTCTCTCTCTCTCTCTCTCCCTGTCTCTCTCTCTCTCTCTCTACTTAGTGAGGCCCTCCACAACTTCGTGAGACCCGGTTTCAAAATAAAGTATAAAAAATAGGGCCGGGGGTGTAGCGCG
>PVJS01016251.1:0-37741 GCA_004027185.1 Glis glis
AAACCGGGTCTCACGAAGTTGCGGAGGGCCTCACTAAGTAGAGAGAGAGACAGGGAGAGAGGGAGAGAGAGAGAGCTGAGGCTGGCCGCGAACCCAGATCCTCCAGTCTCCGCCTCCCAAAGTACTGGGATTACAAGCATGCGCCACCACGCCCGGCTTAAGAATTCAGTTTAATGTGTAACTCTTTAATAGAAAAATATAGCATACTTCATTTTCCTGTCCTTTAATTTTAAATATTACCAATATTTGTTTCTGGCTTTCTTTTCCCTCAGACAAAGTAGACTGGTGTAACCCTGGGATGGGAAATCCTATGATTCACAGGCCAATGTCTGATCCAGGAGTGTTTTCACAACATCAAGCAATGGAGCGAGATAGTACAGGAATTGTAACTCCTTCTGGTACATTCCATCAGCATGTTCCTGCAGGATACATGGACTTTCCTAAAGTTGGGGTAATGGTTATTTAAATAAGCATTTTCTTTCCTTCTTTTCCTTTCCTTTTCTCCCTGCCCTCTTTCTCCCTCTCCCCATCTCCCTCCCTTCCTTCCAACAGGATCTTGCTAAGTTGCTGATGGCTGGCCTCAAACCTGCGATCCTTCTGTCTCAGCCTCCTAAGTACTGAGATTACAGGCATGTACCACCACACTCTCCTTAAATAAGCACTTTCATTATCATAAAGTGCTCTTTATTAATCTTATTTCACTCCCAAGTAGAGGAACATTTGTGAAATGATGCTGGAGCTTGGGCTACAAATACAGGTCAAAATAAAACTTGATTTTATCTGAATTATTTAGAGGAGTTATTTTTGACAAAATATTTTGGATAAAGTAGAATTATTTATAACCTGATGTAAAATTATATAATGAAAAAAATTTAGATTCTGTATATAATTACCCACTCTTAAAATGAGGTGAAGTTTTAAATATCAGGCTTTTTTTGCGGTACTGGGGATTGAACCCAGGGGCATTCTACCTCTGAGCTACACCCCCAGCCCTAATTTTTATTCTTTATTTTGAAACAAGGTCTCACTAAGTTGCGGAAGACCTCACTAAATAGCTGAGGCTGGCCGTGAATCTGGATCCTCCTGTCTCAGCCTCCCAAGTACTGGGATTATAAGCTTTCACCACCATGCGTGGCTTTAAATATCAGTTTTAAAGTTGCTAAGTCTACTGGGAGAAGTAAACAGTGTGGATATTAATCTTTTTTTTCTCTTCCCACTTTTATTAGGGTATGCCTTTTTCTGTGTATGGGAATGCAATGATTCCTCCAGTAGCACCTATCCCTGATGGTACTGGAGGACCCATATTTAATGGCCCTCATGCTGCAGATCCCTCTTGGAACTCACTAATAAAGATGGTTTCAAGCTCCACAGAAAATAATGGTCCTCAAACGGTAAGACTGGTTATTCAGCAAACATATATTTAATGTTTATAAAATACAAAGACAAATGGGATACAGGTAAATAATGGTAGCAAAAGAGTGTAGTGAATATGACCAGTTGGGGAAATTCAGTGGAGCTGAAATATAGCAAAGGGGTGTGGAAAATGGTACCAAAGGTGGTATGGGGCTAAAATTACGGAAAGGCATTTTATATATATATACATGTGTGTGTGTATATGTGTGTGTGTGTGTGTATATATATATATATATATATATATATATATATATATATGGTATCAGATGGCCAATAAAAGATTTTAAATTGCAAAGTGATTATCATCTAAAATAATTTTATACAGACATAATTTCCTAGTGATATGAAAAGGAATATCTAAAGCTTAGTTGTTAAGAGTATCATAAATGTTAAAAGAATATATTTATAGAAATAGTTGTGTATCTTTGCTTATTTTTCTGTATGTGTGATATATTTGACTCATTGTCCGTCTACAATCATAAATCAAGTAATTAGTTGGGAAAAAATATTGGTAAATCAGATCCTATTTGAAGGTTAAGAAGAAAAGTAGGAAAACAACAGATAAAAACGATTTTGAAGCAGGAAGTTAGCTTACTGATAGAACACTTGCCTAGCATATGCAGCAAGGCCCTGGGTTCAATCCCTAGCACTGCAAGGGAAAAAAAAGTGGTCTTACATTCTTTTTCTCCATAATTTCTTAGTGTGTTGTAGATTGAATGAGATTTAGCTGTTTTAATTCATAGATACTAAGAGTACTACATTAATTTTTAAGAGTTGCTTTTAGTCAAATATATGTTAAGTGTGTATTTGATGCCGGCGTAGTGGTGCACACTTGTAATCCCAGTACTTGGGAGGCTGAGACAGGAGGATCGCAGGTTTGCAACCAGCCTCAGCAACTTAGTGAGACCCTGTTTCAAAATAAACAATAAAAAATAGGGCTGGGGGTGTAGCTTAGAGGTAGAATGCCCCTGGGTTCAATCCCCACTACCGCAAAAAAAAAAAGTATGTATTTGATCAAATAAATGCTTTCTATTCACAGGTGTGGACTGGACCCTGGGCACCTCACATGAACAGTGTGCATATGAACCAGCTTGGCTGATGGAAATCAGCTTGTTAGCCTGCAGATTCCTTTTCATTCAGAGGAAATCACAAGTGGCCGAAAATTTATGCTCCCAAATCATTCTACTGATGTGCTTGACTGAAGTGTGTAGGCTTTTTGCAGAAGAACTTACTAACTGACCTATTTTCTGTGAACATTTGTGACTCCCCATTCCCCATCATCATCATCCGTTTTACCTTAGTTAGCATTTTTCTTATTTTTCTTTTTTTCTTTCCCTCTTCCCTTTGGACATAACTTTCTGTTGAAGCTGTTCTTTGGCTGGTTGGTTTTAGTACTGTAAACTGCTTCTGAGCAAACACGGAAATTTAGCAAAATTATGTAAACTTGATCCTGAAGTTTTAGAATGGCAAATAAATGTACAATTGTTTACATAACAAAAAAGGCTAAGCAGAAAGTAAATTTCAATATGTCAGTATAGAGGCTCTACTTTATGTAGACTTAAATTAATGTGAGATATGTACCTTCATATTCAGAAATCTGGATGTTTCCTTCATACATTAAACTATTAATAAGCATAACTTTTCTACTTGTGTAATTTAAGTATAAAGTAAAATAATGGGCATCATCAGTGAATGTTTCCCTACATTGGATTTTGAAACACCACCCATCTTGCTTTCTTTCTGGTGTGTTTGTAGCAAGGCACATAGAGAAGACATTTCTGACTTTTCCATGTCTTGTGATTATCTTTTCACACTTTTAGAACTAATACACACTTCTCTCTTCACGTTCTTCTCTCCTTACCTTTACCACTAATACTAGTAAAATTCTCTTGCTAATAGAGAAAAAAAATCTGTAAAGAGTTTCACTATAATGGCTGCTGCAATGAGATGGAGCCTCTTCATTACCACAAGTGGTTTCTTCTAACCATAAAATGTTTTTTCGAGAGTTTAAAAAGCCACCACTGTTCCCAGTCAGCATATACAAACCCTTGGTATACTGTTTATTATTAAGCAATTCACTGTACTATTTTATATTTGATAGTATTGATTCTTAACATTGGCTTTCCAGGTATCAAGAGTGAACATAAAATTTTCAATTTTCATTAATTTAGTGGAAAGTATTTTATTTCTTTTTTCAATTTGAAAGGCTTCTTGCTCTCTACATTTGTATATTATCAATGAAAAGGATCAACGGCTAACTTGGGCCAAGTAATAAAAGAAAGTTTGCATTTGTCACTAAGACAATTTATGATAGATACATGAATACAGAGATTACAATATAAGTCTCCATTTAACCTGTTTATATAAGATACAGGACCACACTAAACTATTCATTGGAATTTATATATTCCATCCACTTGAAACAATAAACAGAAATGTATCCAAGAAGAATATGTGTCCTACCCTGTCTCCTATGAAAAATAAATTACATGGTTGAAACGCAAAAGCAAATAAGCATAAAAGTGAAGTCATGTATATATCAACTTGTCGTTTTTAAATGAAACACAAATTCCACACTGGTAAAACAAACATTAACTAAGATTCAGATAAATTACCCAGAGTTAACAATATTAATATGATTCCTTGGCTGTTCAAGTATATGAAATGATTATTTTTTTGCCTGTATAGTCTGACTAAAGAGTAAAAAGATGACTTCTCAAACACCCCTAGAATCTTGTAAACAATACACATATCTTTTAATTTAGAAGGTGATCTTAAAATATATAAATTTGGTTTTCCAACTGCCTGATGAATATGCCCAAATTTAAAGGAAAAGCTTAAAGATCTCCTACAAATAAATATAGTTATAAAATAAAATTACAGCACTTTAATAAGAAAGGCGTGTAATGTTATTTAACAGAATATTTTATATGACTTTTGCCACTGTTCTCTATTTTTTTCCCTTATTTTCTGTGTTAACTAGGGTTATTTTCTAAAGATAATCCTCCTGGGGAGCAGACAACTACTTAATATTTATTACAACACATGAGCTGTGTTGTTTCATTGAACAATTTCTTAATATGGGGTGTCTTACTAAAAATGCAGGGAGAAAACCCCTTCTTTTCTTGACTTTAAAAACTGTTGGGCAAGGGAGCATAGATTAGAATGTTCCATATTTACATTTTGGGTCAGGCTTGTGAAGTATAGTAACATGGTTTTAGAAGTCTGTACTAGGAACATTTTTCAAATACATTTTTTTATATTTCAGATGTAATGCAATGCATTTTTATTTGAACAATAAAATACATGATTTTTTGAGACCATTCTGGTCTTTTTTTCTTCCCCCCCCCCCTTTTTTTAAAGTATGTGGTATGTGTATATGCAGACTACACGATGTGTTTTTCTTTCATTCTTTTTAGAAGCAATTTACCCCTGGGAAATAACCATTCGGTTAGTTCACACCAAAATAGTATCCCAATTATTGTGCAATCTATACCAACCATTCAGTTTTAGAGATGATTTTATCATTTCCAACAAAATCCTCATTTCATGCCTTTTCAACATATAAACATAAGTATTCACAATAATTTTAGTATTTATGTGGAAGAAATTTTTCCTTCTGTTTCCCATTACTGTAAAGTAAAATCAGTTTTATTTTACAAGTAAATGAAAATTAATTTTTTATAAATTAAGTCATTTTTGTTCTCTAGGGAAACAAAACAGGTAAATAACCTGTTAAGTAATCCTGTTTATTCACAAAAATAGTTTTTCATCTGTCATTTGAATCAAATTACCTTTACACATTTCATAAAAATTATTCTGTACACTATATTATTCACTTTACTTTTAAAACAGTTAAAAATGTTAGGCTAAATTGTAAAATCAAGATCATAAAACCTTCAGGTCCTCTGATTAAATCTATTTCACTTGGATGTTCTACAAAAACTCATGGGCGAGGGGTGAAACTCAGCGGTAGAGCACTTTCCTAGCTTATAGGAGGCCAACGATTTGATCCCAACACCAAAACAACACCAAAAACCACTCTCATCCCCACACATCAGGCATCACAGAGCATGTAAAGTGTACCAAAACTTTTTAAATAAGAAACTTTAGAATCAAGATTATTCTAAAATATCAAAAGAAAATTAAAATATCAAAGGGAAACCAATTCACGGTTTTCAGTCACTCTTAAGAGATTGAGTATTTCATTCTCGGTGTATTTCTACTCTCGATATATGAATCTATCTGGATACCGTACCCTTGAATGTCAATATTTGGTTACTTAGGCTATTATACTTTGTAAATTGTGGATCCTACCAAGTCTCTTTGGAAATACTCATCTCACTGATAAATAGTTGGTTGAGCAAGTCTCAGGTGGCTGGAATTTAAGATGAGGGCATCACTAGTGCTTTAATATGACTTCTTGTATTGTAAAATACCATTACTTAAACTTTGAACAATGAATATAGAGAAAATATCCTACTGTAACTGACATTTCCTTTATAGTGTGACAGAGTGCAGGACAAATAGCTGTGTTATAAGAGGCTCAGGCTTTTAAGTAGCCGAGCATGGTGGTGCACGCTTGTAATCCCAGTACTTGGGAGGCTGAGACCAGAGGATCCAGGTTCACGGCCAGCCTCACCTACTTAGGCCCTCCACAACTAATAGGGCTGGGGGTATATCCCAGAGGTAGAATGCCCCTGGGTTCAATCCCTGGTACTGCAAAAAAGAAAAAAAAAAGAAGTAAAAGCCAGCTTCTTAAAAACTAAAGATAAGAAAGATGACATAAGAGGATGTTTTTTGTACATAGGGAAAAATGCTAATTCTACTTTACATAGCTATAGTTATGAAAAGTAATGCCCTAAAGAAATTGGAAAAGAGAAATATACCTATACTATTTTTTTAAAGATTTTTATTACAAACATTTCAGAAATAGGAAATCTAAATGATTATACATAATGTTATTCAGATTTTGAGCATTTAGTTCAGTGTACTATCACAAAAACACATTATTGACTGGGTGGCTTAAACAATAGTAGCTTATTGGGAGGCTGAGACAGGAGGATCACAGGTTCATTGCCAGCCTCAACTTAGACTGTTTCAAAACATAAATAAGGGCTGGGTGTGCAGCTTGAAGGTAGAATGCCCCTGGATTCAATCACCAGTATCAGAAACAAAACAAAACAAAACAAAAAAAAACCATGTTTATTTCCCATGGTTCTGGAAGCTAAGATGTCCAATACCAACATGCTGGCCTATTCAGTTCTTGGTAAGGGACTTCTGGTTTGCAGATGACCATCTTTTTTCTTCACATGGGATAGAGACAGTTCACTGTCTTGTCTCTTATAAGGACACTAATCCAATGTTTGAGGGACCCACCCTTATAACCTAATTACCTCCTGGAGGTATCACTCTGGACTTTGGGGTTTCATTCAACATACACATTTTGGGAGAACACATTCAGTCCACAGCAAAGTTCATTCCTGGGTTCAGCATCTTGATGGATAAGGGTATCAGAGACTGCAGAAGAAAATGTAAATACAAATGCTTCTTGATTTATGATGGAATTACACCCTGAAAAAAATTAAATTGAAAAATTATAAATCAAAAGTGCACTTGCTACATCACCATAGTTTATCAAAACAGTACACTGTAGAAGTCGTCATTTTGGGGGAGTTTATTTTTATGCTGGGGAATGAACCCAGGACCTCAAACATGGCTCTACCACTGAGCTACAACCCCAACCTCCAGCTAGTATGGGTTATCTTTTTGAGCATGTGGAATGGCTTATCACTAGCCCAGGAAAAATTCAGAGTACCATTTCTACGAAATGCATATAGGTTTCACACTATCATTAAGTAGAAAGATCATAAATGGAACCATCGAGGACCCCCTCTACATTTTCTCTGAAGGAACTCAAAGTTGAGAAAACAATTGTGTGACAAAATAGTATAGTGGCAGTGGCAAGGTGCTTGTTTAACACAAGCCCTGGGTTCTATCTACCCCAGTGCACGTGGTGCGCGCACACACACAAACACACATCCCCAACAAAATCATTCCCACAAATCTGCCATCCTGGAATATTTAAGGGTACCAAAACTTTCTTTTAAATATGTTTCAAAATTATTAAAATATCAGGAAAACAAACCAATTCACTGTTTTGTTTTGTTTTTCTTTCTTTCTTTCTTTTGAGGTATTAGAGACTGAACCCAGGGCCTCACACATACAGGCATTGGCTACTGCACCGGGCCAATGTACTGTTTTTCTGGTTTTGTTTTTGTTATTTTTGCGGTACTGGGGATTGAATCCAGGGGTATTCTACCTCCGAGCTACACCTCCAGTCCTATTTTTTTATTCTTTATTTTGAAACAGGGTATCGCTAAGTTGCCGAGGGCCTCACTAAGTAGCTGAGGCTGGCTAGAACCCGGATCCTCTGGTCTCAGCCTCCCAAGTACTGGGATTACAAGAGTGCGCCACCACGCCCGGCCTGTTTTTAATCACTCTAGAGATTCAGTATTCCACTCAGATGTATTTTTACTTCAGATACGACTATATGATGTGTGCTGCAGTGATAATTCCTCTTTAAATCAGGAGATGGTTACTTTACCCTTAAGATTTTTATTACTATTTATAGTGGAATATAAAACATCGAAGGAAACTCAGTTTGCAGGTGGGGTTGACAACGCTAACCGGAACAAATGGGCCAATCAAATATTATACCACAAACTAAATTATGCCTAAGACTTAAAGCATGCAGCCTAACACTTGGGGCAAGCCAGAAACACGTGTTGCTCTCCAAGCCTGCATTTCAGCAAAGCGTGGACTTTTGGGGACCGCAATCCATAATAATCTCTCCACAAGCAATCGGATGCACGTAAAGCGGTATGGGCACAAAAACCGCACACAATGCCTAATCCTGCTACAAATAACACCACTGGCTTTGCTGAAAAGAACCGAAAGGTACAAACCAAAGACTACCAAGTAAGCCGGGCCTAGAGCACGCCCCGCCCCTGTCCCGCAGTTCCGGTCCGGACTCCGAGCAGCCCCGCCCCAGACGCTGGAGTTTCCCTGAGTGCCGCGTGGGAAAGGCGGGACTTCCGGACTCTGCGTCATCTCCTTGCGACGCATGACGTCACGGGTTTGACCGAGAAGGTCAAGCGTGGCTGCGGACGGGCGCGCACGCTCTGTACGTCAGCAGGTGCTGCTGGCGCATGCGCCTGGCTGCTCCGGCCGAGCGGCGCGCGGCGCTGGGCTGCGAGGCCTGGGTCCTGGGCTCCGCCCTGGCGCAGACATGCTCAGTCGGCTGGGTGGTCGGTGTCCGCGGCTGCTGCCCGCCCTGCAGCCCCGGGCTCGCTGCCTGCCGCTCCCGCCCGCCCCGAGGAGCGGCGCCACGCTCCCGGCCCTGCCGGCGTGGGCGGCGGCGTCCGTCTCCGCGGTGGACCCGGGCGGCGCGGGCGGCTGGTATGAGACCCTGGCCGCGTCGATGCCCGTGCGGGCCGCCGAGGAGGTGCTGCTCGGCGCGCACGCCGCCACCGGCCTGCCCTGGTGGGGCAGCATCCTCGTCACCACCGTGGCCCTGCGCGGCGCAGTGACGCTGCCCCTGGCCGCCTACCAGCACTACATCCTGGCCAAGGTGAGCGTCGCCGAGCACGTCGCAGGAATGGGGCGGGAGGTCGACGCGACAGTGCCGAAGTTCAGTGTTAAACATTGTGGCCACTTTATTGCTAAAAAAAAAAAATAATTATCACTGGGTGTCTAAGAGCTGTTTGGTGTCACGAGTACCTGACATTTCGTTTGTCCCTGATGGGTTTGTGCTCGACGCACAAGTGGTTATTCAACTTGCTCTTGATTGAGGCCCAGAAAGAAATCAGAAGAAATTGTATGGAGAAATCTATGTAATATTACTATCTTAAAAGTTTTAACAGGATGTATCTCTGCAACATCTCCTGTCCCAAAGTATTCAACTGATCTTTCTTATTAGAAAGAAACTACTAAGCCAGCAGTTTACAAACTTGATATCTTGGCCCTACCATCTACAACCTTGTTAGTTGCTGTCACTTGACTTTTTAGGACTTCATTCTTTTTTTTTGCGGACTCAGCATAGCTATGCCTTCCTTGTCTATTTCATAATGTTATGAGATGAAACTGGGTAACATGGATTAAAGTGCTTAAAAACAATAGGGATTAATCAAATTTGAGATTTCAGAAAGGATGGCTTTCATGGTTTCATTAGGAAAAAATCACCAGGAAGCAAAACAGGAAAGGAATCAGCAACTTCGTGAAGGTAGTGAGCTATTTTACACAAAGAATCAACACAGGGCAGGAATAAATTAAATTGGGGGGGAGGGTGGATGAACCCAGGGGCATTCTACTTCCTAGCTATACCCCCCCCAGCCTGTTTTTATCTTTTTGTTTTGAAACAGGGCCTTGCTAGGTTGCTCAGAGTCTCACTGCTGGCTGATGCTGCCCTTATACCTGAGATCCTCCTGTCTCCACCTCCCAAGTACTAGGATTACCGATGTGTGCCACCACGCCTGGCTATGGAACAGTATTTTAGAAGTTAAATAACTTGCCCAGGATCACATACCTACGTTTACAAGTGGGAATTTGAATTTTTGACTGAGGGCATCTTAAGCAAATTAACATCTTATGCTTGGGAGGCTGGCCTGGAACCTGCAATCCCCCTGTCTCGGCCTCCCAAGTACTGGGATTATAGGCATGCACTACAGTGCCCTGCTTGAGCCAAATTTTTAAATGAGTGAGGGAATGGAATAAAATTATAAATGGTTATGAATAATCTTCTATGTGCTTGTAACAAGTTCTTCTTTTTCTTTAGCTAGGTGGAAAATTTGCAACCAGAAATAAAAAACATTGCCAGTCATCTTAACCAGGAAGTTGCAGTTTATGCACGTAGGTTGGGATGGTCCAAAAGAGTTGCCAAGTAAGTAGTTTTATGCCTATAAGATTGTTAAAAGTGTGTGTGTGTGTGTGTGTGTGTGTGTGTGTGTATGTAAATGGTGATGTTAATTGTAGTTTTGGTAATTTGTAGAGTTGGCAGGAAAGTAATTCTTTCACTTTTATTTTAACAAGTCACTGTGTGACATGATAGTTTTATGTATTGGACTGAAAGCAAAGAAATAGAGCAACAAAAATGAGAGCTTTTCCCTGGTTTGTTGGTTTGTTTGTTTGAGATGGTATCTTGCTATGTTGCCCAGGCTGGTTTCAAAATCCTGAGCTCAAGAGATCCTCCCGCTTCAACCTCCCAAATGTTGGGACTACCTCACCCAGCTCTGTTTGTGTTCTTGAGGGATTCCAGCCTACTGAGAAAGCTGAATCTATAATCAAATAATGATAGCAGTAAATTGAGTATTGTATAAAGATTATGTACAAGGAGCTAGGTTCTCAAGAAAATTCAAGGAAAGCTTCACAGGATGAAGATACTTTGCCATTCTATTAGTATATTGGTCAACAAATGACCAGTTATTTATAAACCTAACTGTTCTGAAAAGATACAGCAGGTAATAGCCCACAGGAATGGGGAAGTAGAAAACGTAAATGCCATGGTAGAAGCACTTGTTTAGACAAGGTGCCATCCATCCACTGTGGTTCTCCCATACAGCTGTCCACCTGGCCTTGTGGAAAGCCTTTCTTGGAGAGTGCTTATCTGCACCCAAGGACATCTGCAGTCATCCACTGGGAACTTCTAGATCCTTCTGCTTCAGTCGACCTAAGCTACTACTTGGTTGATTTCCCAGATTCTTTTTTTTTTTTTTTTTTTTTTTTTTTTGCGGTACCGGGAATTGAACCCAGGGGCATTCTACCTCCGAGCTACACCCCCGGCCCTATTTTTTATTCTTTATTTTGAAACAGGGTCTCACTAAGTTGTGGAGGGTCTCACTAAGTAGCTGAGGCTGGCTGCGAACCCAGATCCTCCGGTCTCAGCCTCAAAGTACTGGGATTACAAGCGTGCGCCACCATGCCCGGCCGATTTCCCAGATTCTGATTTTTACTAGATTATGAGAAAGTAGTTATCATTACAGAAAATGCTTCCTTGCATTTTCATTTTCAATCACAGCAATGATTAAAAAAAAAAGGGTTTTGCAGTACTAATGTGCTTAAATTCATCATTATTCATATATTTTATATAGGTGTAAATTTGCTAACTCTAAATTTGTTCACTCTCCTTAATATGATCTTGTGTCCATCTTTAGTGCTAAAAAGACTTCACATTTTCAAAAAAATCATTTGTGATAACTTAATGTCTTTTTTTGATAAAATTAAAAGTTGATAAGCCTGTGGTTTTGAAATTTTACCTCTCAGAGAGATCTGAGAATTATAGCCATTAGCCAGAAGAACAGATCAATAGCTTTTCACCTGGGTAGTGAACATAGCCTAGGTAAGGCTGTGGCACCTTGATCCATCCATACACAGATAGATGGCTTTCTAGGAAGACTATCTGAGGGCTTCCTTGCATTTTCATTATTGTATTAAAGGTGAAGTGGAGTTAAGTAGATAGTACTTCCAAAGGCATGCTGATGTGGATGTCTGATTTACTGGATGACTTAGTCATTCAGGAACCAGAATATGCAGGGGTGTGTAGAAAAGTAACGAGATAAAGTTGGAAGAATAGAAATGCCTAGCATGTCTGTGTGTACTGTCTTAATTGAATACACGGTAATTTGATTAAGTTAAAAAAAACTATTGAATGCCTGCCTCATACAAAAATATAATACTAGAGATTTAAAGATTAATAGAACCCTACACTTGCCCCTCAAGGAGAGACTAGTCTAGAACGTAAGCCTTAGAAATAGAGGTAACTAATGTGGTAAACAGAGAACAGATTTAGAGAATATTTTATGAGAGTTAACTGCAAAATGGAGACCAATTTAACAGTCCCAGAGCATACACAGTACAACACCACACAGCTACAAAAGATGTATTAAGAGATAAAGTGATAAAGTTTGGCTAGAGTGCCAAGTAAAATGGCCTTTCAGCTTTAGTATTTCTGCTGTTAATTGTAGTCATACCATGTCACTAGTGGAATTTCCCCTGTTAAAACCTAATTGGCCAAAGACTATCAGAGACAAAACCTTGAGGAAGTCTTGACAGTGTCAGATTTGTCATATTGTTATGCAGTTGTATAATTTGCCTTTTGTTTAGGTGGCCCATTAATAAAGCTTATGGCAATTAAAACCTGTGCAAATCCTTTATCTGGAAATCACAATATGGATATGTTTATGCTTTGGGAATAAATTAGTAGTCATAGACATTGTCTCCTTTTCCCTTTTCCCTCTTCCCTCAATGTAGGCTGACTTACCTAAAGAATATGAGGAGGCTCGTCTCAGAGCTGTACATTCGGGATAACTGCCATCCTTTCAAAGCCACTGTGTTGGTCTGGATTCAGCTTCCAATGTGGATCTTCCTGTCTGTTGCCCTCCGGAACTTTAGCACAGGGGCAGCACATTCAGAAGGTAACTATTATAGGAGTCCTTCTCTTCCAAATAAGTTCCCTAACATGGTTGTAGTTCAAGCAAAAATAAATAAATAAACAAATAAACATGGTTTTATAATTACCATTTGCTCTCTTCCTTACAAGGATATAGAATTTAAAGTCTTAAGTGTAAATAGACTAGCTTTGTTGAGAAAAACATTTTGTGTTGAGCAAAAAAAAAAAAACAAATTATATTGTGAATGAAAATGACCTGAATTAAACAAATGCAAATCTTTAGTGTGAGGGACACCTTATTAGAGTTGTCAGACTACTTGTGTTTTGTATACTTCCCTCTACTGCTTCGCAGGTTTTTCTGTTCAGGAGCAGTTGGCTACTGGTGGGGTCCTGTGGTTCCCTGACCTCACTGTGCTGGATTCTACTTGGATTCTGCCTATCTCCCTTGGCGTCATCAATTTATTAATGGTGGAGGTCAGTGATTTTAAATGAGATTTGCTTGCCATTTAAATCATTGGGATGTTTGTTGCTGCTGTTTTGACATCAAGTATACATATTTTGTGTTGTTGATGGAGATAGCTCTGAGACAATTGAGATTCCTTTGTTTCTCGTTCCAGATCAGCCATTGACTTAGGCTAGTTCCTAACCTCTCTGGGTCTCAGAAGTCTCATAATTAAAATAAGAGTTCTGAGCCAGGTGTGGTGGCACATGCCTGCAATCCCAGTGCTTGGGAGGCTGAGAAAAGAGGATCACAGGTACCAAGCCAGCCTCAGCAACTTAGGCTCCCAACAACTTTGTGAGACCCTGTTTCCAAATAAAAAATAAAATAGGGCTGGGGGTATATCTCAGAGGTAGAATGCCCCGGGGTTCAATCCCCAGCACCACACACACAAAAGAGTACTGAATTAGAACAGTTTCACAGTCTCTTTCAACTCTCAAATTATATGATTTTAGTGTGTGTGGGGGGGATTGAAATCAAGGGCATTCAACCTCCAAGCTACACCCTCAGCCCTATATTATCTTTTTTATTTTGAAACAAGGTCTCACCAGGTTGATGAGAGTCTCAGTACTTGCTGAGGCTGTCCTCGAACCTGTGATCCTTCTGTCTCAGCCTCCCAAGTACTGGGATTACAAACATGCACCACCACGCCCCGCAAATTACATGATTTTAATACATTCGATTTTATAATTTGCTTTTTGGTGAAGATAGTAATTAAGATGCCTGAGCAACTATTTTTATTCCCACAATAGAGTAGTAGTTTATACATATATATTTAATATATGAATTTGTAGGTAGGGAACTCATTTCAATAACCTACTGCCATTTTCTTGCTAAGTGATCTTAGAAAAGTCATTGAATTTCTTTATAAGATGAAGTGGGAAAACGTACCTATAAAATATGACTTTTCCAGTCATTTCTTACCTGTTGTCCCATGCTACCTTACTCAACAGTTTGAAAGCATGCTTATAATTTCATAAAGAGCTGTTCTCAGACTCTAAGTAGAATATATACTAACTGGAAGAAACCTTAGAAATGTTTACCTTGGTTGGAATCTCACAGAACTCATGCCTACTGACTCTCAACAACCTAGCAAGACCCTGTTTCAAAACAAAACATAAAAGGGAATCAGGGTGTAGCCAGGCACTATATTTAGGTTCCCAAAAAACAAAGGCAGTGATTCATACATAGTTCCTATCTTCCAGGGATTCTTCAAACTTCATTTAACAATTTTGCATAATGATTAAAATTTTTAAGATGATCAATCATATAGACTCACTAGTGTCTTTTTTTTGCTTTTATTACTATTGACAGGCCAGTCAAAAATCATCTTACATATTAAAGCTTGTGTATGTATATATTCTACCCCTTCAGATTTCTGCTCTACAAAAAATTGGAATGTCTCGCTTTCAGAAGTACATTACATACTTTGTCCGTGCCGTATCAGTATTGATGATTCCAATTGCTGCAGCAGTACCTTCAGTGAGTAAGCACCAGAATTATGTGCAGCATGTGCTAAATCTCTGTTGTTAGCTTGGACTAGCTCGGATCGTGCTTCCACTGAGTTTCCTCTAACTACTTGATTCCTTTCTGATTTTGAAATTTTTATAGTAACTAACCTACTGTCTCTATCACCAAGTAACATTTGAACATTTCTTGGGTTTTTTTTTTTTTTTCGTGGTGCTGGGGATTGAACACAGGGGCCTTCTACCTCCCAGCCCTATTTTTTATTTGGAAATAGGGACTTGCTAAGTTGCTGAGAGTCTCACTAAGTTGCTGAGGCTGGCTTCGAACCTGCGATCCTCCTGTTTCAGCCTCCCAAGTACTGGGATTATAGGCATGCGCCATCACGCCTGGCTTCTTGAGATTTTTAAATCTTTTATGTGAATATGTCTTAATTGTCCTACTAAATCAAACTTCTTTTTCCTGCCTTTTTTAATCTTGCATAATACCATGAATATAGTATTTACCCTATTTGGTTAGTTGATATATTGATCTCTTTCTTCTTTATATAGACTGGATCAAGGAATTTAGCACTAAAAAAAAGCTTTGTGTCATGCCCATATGGGTTTATATGTAATATTCTTTAACTTTATAATGCTATGAGATAGATACACTTTGTCCTATTCATACCTAATTAAACTTTTGATAGAAGTTGTTTGCAGCAATTTCAGTTCTTTTAAGTATTTCCCATAGATACTTTAGAAGCTACTAGGAGGCAAAAGCTGTGTCAGGTATATCTCCATATTTACTCAGTTGTTGCTAGTAGTTAGGGTTGTATCTGCAAATACAAAAGAACCTCACAGACCGGGCACAGTGGCACCCATACTTGGGAGGCTGAGACAGGAGGATTGCAGGTTCGAGGCCAGTGCATGGTAACTTAGTGAGACCCTGTTTCAAAACACAAAATAAAATAGGGCTGAGTGTGTAGCTCAGAGGTCCCCAGTACCACAAAAAAATAATGAATAAATGCCTGTCTCTGGACGTGGTTGTCTTTGATGAGTGCACAGGCGCTAACATTCATGTCTTCTCTTTTTAGTCAGTTGTTCTCTACTGGCTGTGCTCCAGCTTCATGGGCCTTTCACAGAACTTGCTGCTCCGTTCTCCTGGATTTCGCCAACTTTGCCGGATACCCTTGACCAAGTCAGATTCAGACACTCCTTATAAAGACCTCTTTGCTGCCTTTTATGTCAAGTTCATCTCAAGGAAATGACATTATTTCCAATAATTTTGAAATAAGTACAAGTGTCACTATCACCTTGATGTATTTAGTTTTAGGAATTCAGGTATTATTTAATTTGCTTTTATTTAAAAATCATGAACTACTGTGGGTTAAGATGTAATCCAGATATATTTGACAATAATTAAATAAGTGGCCGGGCGTGGTGGCACTGTCTGTAATCCCAGTACTTGGGAGGCTGAGACAGGAGGATCGCAAGTTTGAGGATAACCTCAGCAAGTAGTGAGACCTGTTTCAAAATAGAAATAAAATAGGGCTGGGAGTGTAGCTCGGAGGTAGAATGCCTCTGGGTTCAATTCCCAGTGCCACAAAAAAAAAGTGCTAGAGATGCAGTATGTTTATTTGTGGAAGAGTGTAAGAATGGAACCAAGATGTCTCTCTGTGTTTGTAAAATTACAACCTGTTAGATATATCAGAACGTTGGAGAAAAGTATCAAATATTGAATGATGTCAAACTGTACTAAAAAGTCCCACATATTAAAGTTTTTTTAAATAAAAGGATCCAGTGAGGTGATTCTTGATATTTTAGAGGGGGGATTAGGGGATTATAAATCTGCTTGAGCATCTGATAAAAGTTGTGTATGGTTTTTTCTTCAGAGAAATCTTGAACTCAGTCTGAGGACGACCTTGGCTCTCTGAAGGTCTTCTGGCAACTCCTACTTAAGATGATACATTGATATTAACATGTGGTGGAAAACAAAGGACTTGATAGCATGCAGTAGAGTAGTCCATGTAACTACCTAACATAGATAGCTTGCCTCAGCCCTGCTCTAAAAGAATACGAAAAGTATACATTCTGCTGAGCAAAATGGTGCGCACCTCTGATCCCCGCCATGCTGAGGCAGAAGGATTGCAAGGTGGGGCCAGCCTAGGCAAAGTAGCAAGACCCTGTGCTAAAAAAAAAAAAAGAAAAAAGGCGGGGGATGTAGCTCACTAATAGTGTACTTGCCTACCATGTGCTAGGCCCTGGGTTTAATCCCCAGTACCACCTCCCCCCCCCCAAAAGTTTATGTTCCTTATACAGAGTATATCATTATATACTACTATAGTCCAAAGCAGAGTTTTTAGGCATTAAGTTTATTTAGTCAAAGGAAGAAAACCACAAGGGCAACTATTTACTGTGAAGGTAATTTATTTGTAAGGATTAAGTACTCCAATGGGCTTATGACAGAGACTAGGAAAAATTGACAGGTAAACAGAAGTTGTGACTCCAGTTCTTTGGTTAATTTGGAAAGGATAAAATGAATTCTGGTTGAATATTTAGGAATAAATAGTCATTTGAAAAAATTATGACTTTTCATTGAGTTAGAGTATGGATCTAATTCTGAGAAACCCTATAATCTCATCTTGGTGTTTCACAATAAAAAGAAAACTGAAGTACAGCTAGTCATTTCTTTGAACAATGTCTTGGCCTACTTAATGAAGGTAAGCAGTTTGTTTTTTTGTTTTGTGGCGCTGGGGATTGAACTGAGGGGCATTCTACCTCCAAGCTACACCCCAGACCAATTTTTTTGTTTTTTATTTGAAAACAGGGTCTTGCTAAGTTGCTGCAGGGTCTTGCTAAATTGCTGCAGGCCTGTGGTGCAGGGTCTTGCTAAGTTGCTGCAGGCCTTGCTAAATTGCTAAGACTGGCTTTGAACCTGCAATCCTCCTGTCTCAGCCTTCCAAGTACTAGAGTAACAAGTGTGTGCCACCATGCCCAGCTGTTTAGCAGGGGTTTTTTGTTTTTGTTTTTGTACTGGGGATTGAGTCCAGGGGCATTCTACCTCTGAGGTACACCCCCAGCCCTACTTCATTTTTATTTTGAAACTGGGTCTTGCTAGGTTGATGAGAGTCTCACTACTTGCTGAGGCTGTCCTCGAACCTGTGATCCTCTTCCTCAGCCTTTCAAGTACTGGGATTACATACGTGTGCCACGATGCCCAGCTAAGCAGTTTTTTAATGTAAAAACGTTACAGAGGTAAGAATTTAGGTTGCCATGTGACTGTTACTGAGAATTTAGAGATGAATGGTGGCAGTGGGACCTGGCCCTCTCTTCCTTATTTCCCAGCCCTGGTATATGACTGCCTGACGGAGGCAGCTGCTTCTCAGCTACCATGAAGAAAGTGAAATGTAGGTACAGTTAGTTATTTGTGGATTTCATATTTGCAAACATGCCCACTTGCTAGGATTTACTCATGTCCCCCAAATCAGTACAGTACTTTCAAGGTCATTTATGGTCAAAAACGAGTCACTAGAAGCACATTTTTAGTGGAGAACAAACAGGGTGACACGTTCCATTTCTCCTTTTGTGTGTGTTCTTTTTGCAGTTGAATTAGTACCTTGTTTTTCTCATTTCTTCTTTGCTGGCAAATTTGCTGTTTAAAATGACCTCCAAGTGTCCTGTTAAAGTACCTATCTAATGTTTTGTTTTGTTTTGGTTTTTTTCGGTACTGGGGATTGAACCCAGGGGCGTTCTACCTCCGCGCTACACCCCCAGCCCTATTTTTTTTTTTATACTTTATTTTGAAACCGGGTCTCACGAAGTTGCGGAGGGCCTCACTAAGGAGAGAGAGAGAGAGACAGGGAGAGAGAGAGAGAGAAAGCTGAGGCTGGCCATGAACTCAGATCCTCCGGTCTCCACCTCCCAAAGTACTGGGATTACAACCGTGCGCCACCACGCCTGGCCTCCTATCTTATGTTTCTAAGCATATGAAGACCAATGTGCCTTAAGGACAAAATAAGTATATATGCATGAGTTATAGTGCTGTTGGCAGAGAGTTCAGTGTTACTGAACCAACAATATGCTTGCATTGGTCTGTTGACAAAAAAGTCAAGATTTTTAGGAACCAGGAACAGATTTGGTATTCACTTATCAGTGTGGAGTTGATACGACATAACTACTATGAATAAAGAGACTTGACTGCCAGGCATGGTGGTGCAGGCCTGTAATCCCAGCAACTTGGGAGGTTGAGGGAGAATTGCAAGTTTGAGGCCAGCCTGAGCAAGTTAGAGGGACCTATCTCAAATTTTAAAAATAAAAAGGGCTGGGGCCAGGCGTGGTGGCGCACGCTTGTAATCCCAGTACTTTGGGAGGCGGAGGCCAGAGGATCCGGGTTCGCGGCCAGCCTCAGCTCTCTCTCTCCCTGTCTCTGTCTCTCTCTCTCTCTCTACTTAGGCCCTCGGCAACTTCATGAGACCCGGTTTCAAAATAAAGTATAAAAAATAGGGCCGGGGGTGTAGCGCGGAGGTAGAACGCCACTGGGTTCAATCCCTGGTACTGCAAAAAATAAATAAATAAAAATAAAAAGGGCTGGGGATATAGCTCAGTGGTGAAGCACCCCTGGATTCAACCCCCAGTACCACAAAAAAGAAAAAGACTACTATACAAATGGTTCTCGACTTTTATGAGGTTACATCCTGATAACCCCATTGTAAGTTGAAAATTGCCTACATCAAAAATGCATTTAAGGTCGGGCGTGGTGGCGCACGCTTATAATCCCAGTACTTTGGGAGGCGGAGACCGGAGGATCCGGGTTCGCGGCCAGCCTCAGCTCGCTCTCTCTCTCTCTCTCTCTCTCTCCCCTGTCTCTCTCTCCCTCTCTACTTAGTGAGGCCCTCCACAACTTCGTGAGACCCAGTTTCAAAATAAGTATAAAAAATAGGGCCGGGGCATAGCACGGAGGTAGAACGCCCCCAGGTTCAATCCCCGGTACTACAAAAAAAAATGCATTTAAGAGCTAGATGTGGTGGCGCATGCTTGTAATCCCAGTACTCGGGAGGCTGAGACGGGAGGATTGCAGGTTTTTGGCCAGCCTCAGAAACTCAGGCTCTCAGCAACTTAGACCCCATTTCAAAATAAAAAAGGGCTGGGGTGTAACTTGGAGGTAGAATGCCCCTGGATTCTCTCCCCAGCACCACAAAAATTAAGTACATAAAAATAAAATAGAGCTGGGGGTGTAGCTCAGAGGTAGAGCGCCCCTGGGTTCAAGCCCCCAGTACCACCAAAAAAAAAAAAAAATGCATTTAACACATCCATGGAACATCAGAGTTTAGCCACACAGTACACTAGATTATTGATTGTTCATCCTTCTGAATGTCTAGATGACTTGGAGCTAGCTGCAGTTCCCTAGTCTAGAAAAAGATCAAAATTAAAAAATTTAAACTGGGCGTGGTAGCGCACGCTTGTAATCCCAGTACTTTGGGAGGTGGAGACCGGAGGATCCGGGTTCACGGCCAGCCTCAGCTCTCTCTCTCTCTCTCTCTCTCTCTCTCTCTCTCTCTCTCTGTCTCTACCTACCTAGTGAGGCCCTCCGCAACTTCATGAGACCCGGTTTCAAAATAAAGTATAAAAAAATAGGGCCGGGGGTGGAGCGCAGAGGTGGAGCGCCCCTGGGTTCAATCCCCGGTACCACAAAAAAAAAAAACATTTCAAAATTTAAAGTACAGTTTCTACTGAATGGATATCTTTAGCATCACTTTTGCATCATTGTACATTTGAAGAATTGGGAAGTCAGACTGTTCTAAGTCAGGGACCATCTGTATTTGCAACGTGTAACCAAGGATGCAGATGCAGAAATGTGTGTGCTGGTTTTATCATAGTAAAAAGAAAGGGAATTTGAGAAAAAGTTTGGCAAAAGTTTCTCAAGAACAACTGAACCCTTGTCCACGTGTCATTGCGCACAGATTCAGACTTTTTTCATAATAGAATGAGGGAAATCAGTTTCCTGTCTGTTCCATTTGTCACTTACTGTGAAAGGTAAGAAAGGAGTGCTCTGTGGTATTGTGAAGTAACATTTGGTCTTACGCTGCTCCTAAAAAGCTTGGAATCTCCCGAGTGATGGTATCATATGCTAATGAGATGACTAGTTGCTGGGGGACCCTAGATTAAGGATCAGTTCACTTGAAAGACCAAGGCATGCCGGGCATGGTGGCGCACGCTTATAATTCCAGTACTTGGAAGGCTGAGACTGGAGGATTGCAGGTTCGCAGCCAGCCTCAGCTACTTAGGCCCTCCGCAACTTACTGAGACCCTATTTTAAAATAAAGAATAAAAAATAGGGCTGGGAATGTAGCCTGGAGGTAGAATGATTAGAGGGTTGGGACTTTCATCCCCCAGCCTTGGGAGTGAAAAGGGCTGAAGGTTGAGTTGATTATCAATAGCCAATGCTGTAATCATTCATGTCTGCTTAATGAAGTTTCCATAAAAGCCCAAAGGGACTGGGTGGGGATAAGCTTCTAGATAGCTGAACACATGGAGGTTCCTGAAGGGTGGCGCACCTACAGAGGGTGTGGGAGCTCCACACCCCTTGCCCTGCACATTGCCCCATTGATCTCTTCTTCTGGCTCCTCACCTAGATCCTTTGCAATATTCTTTATAATATGGTAAGCATAAGGAAAGTGTTGCCCTGAGTTTTGTGACCCTCTCTTAAATTAATTGAACCCAAAGGTGTCATGGGAATCCCAACAGCTTGTGATTGGCATTCAAAGAGGGGGATGGTCTCGGACTGAGCCCTCAACCTGTGGGATCTGATACTACCTCCAGGTAGATTGTGTCAAAATTGGATTGAAAGAGGATAGCCAGGTAGTATGTGTTTCAACTGGTTGTTGATGGGGAAAATGATGCATTTTGTTGACTAGAGGTGGTCTGTATTGAAAGTAGAAAAAATACTTTTAGTTTTTCTATGTTCAAACACTCCTTTTTCAAATAGTGAATCGTCTTTCATGCACATACTTAATATTTTACCTTGTTTACTGTTACTCCCTTGATTTTGACAATGTGCATTAGTATCTTTTGCAAAATGTATATTTTACTCAATTTCCCATTGCTCTCCTATTTGCAAACCTACAAATTTAAAATTGCTTTTCAAATATACAGTAAGTTTGAGAGTACAAGGCCCTTCCAGATCCAACATTTGTGTGTGTGTGTGTGTGTGTGTGTGTGTGTGTGTGTGTGTGTGTTTTACTAGCGATTGAACCCAGGAGCATTCTACCACCGAACTACACCCCACCCCAGCTCTATTTTATTTTTTATTTTGAAAGGCATCGCCAAGTTGCGAAGGCTGGCCTCCAACCGGCAATCTTGCTCTCTCAGCCCCTCAAGTGCTGGGCTTACAAGTATGCACCATCACACCTGGTATCCAACAGAATTTCTGATAAGGTGTGGGAGTGACTGGAATCTTGGGATGTACCATGTATAAAGAAAAGTGTATTTTGAAGTTTGATGAAGTGATGCCTGACTCCATGGGGGTAGATAATACATTTCTTTATCCAGCAGATATTTTTTTTACTAAGCATCAAGTAGTATTTTAAAAAATCACAAGTCTAACCTTTTGTCTTAGTTTTACAACAGTTTGTTATAGACTGTAGCAGTTCCAGAACCTCAGGTCTGGGGAGGGGGGCTACATGCTGTTAAGACCTGTGATGTGTTGCTATCCAGCTCACCTGTCTCCCCCAGCTGTTGAGCGACGCCTGGCAGAGCTGTGCCCTGGGCCCTGCAGAGTTCAGGAAGGCTTCTGTCTTTTCAGGTGGAGACCACAGTCCGTTTGAGTTACCCTTATCCATCCCTTACAGGGAATCTTTTTTCCCCCTGTGGACCTTTTTTGTCTGTAGGTCAGATGCCCTTTTTTATGGTTACTTCTCATTTTGAGAGTCAGGGAGACTCACCCTCCAGTCAGTTTATAGTATACCATTATGATACCCAACCTCAAAAGTATATTAAAAAATAGAACTGGAATATCCAAAGTAACCCAAAATTAGGGACCATCCTAAGAGAAAACCTGAATAACTTCTATACTGGTCAAGTCAGATGTCGTAGGTGGGAAGATGAGGCTTACAAAAGAAACTTGATGTCCTTAGTTGCCATACTCAGAGAACCCAGGAGAGGTTGCGAAACCACGTCAAGGAACTTGAGGGAAAGCCAGACTTGGGGAGGAAGGAACCCCTTAGCAGTTACCTTTAAAAGAACTCAAGAGCTACAGACCTAACCTCATGGCCAGAGGTGGTACAGCCCACCCTGAAGAAATGGTTTGTGTGAAAAAAAGGGAAAAGTGAGTGCTCAGGTCTACCTCAGTAACTTCTGTATTTTGTGCCTATTCTGAAATCATCCTAATGGCTTTGTATTTTTCTCCACTTAGGATCCCAGGAATCACATTCTCCTTGGGGTTTTTTTTTCTTTTCTTTTTACCTTTGAAATTGCCTCAATTTTCAATTAAGCTCCAGAAGCAGTGGGAATGCAGACCCTGGGAAAAAAGTAAAGAATGGAGTTTGTGTTTCCGCTAGGATATTAATTTAACCAACTACAGAATTCAGACATTGGAATTTCAGGCATGAAATTTGAAACCATGCAAGAATTTAATTTATATATTAAAGAGAAATGTTTAAAGCTTCATGTAAATATGATGTAAAATAATGAGTTATCATTAAAAACACTTATGTCTCATGAGCTAGACCTAGCAGGGCCCACATAACTTGGTGATTATATGAATCTATAGAAAATGTTCTATTTGAACCTTACAGGTATACTTTAAAGTTGTAATAACTGCTTATTTTCTAGTTATCTATTCATTGTAATTTTATATATAATCTGATAGTATTTTATGAAATCATTTGGCTTTGGAAAGTTTGATTTTGTGCAGTATTAAAACATAAAGCATTTTATTTATCTGAAAGTTACTAGAATTTTTTTGTTTTGTACTGGTTATACAACTAAAATAAAAATATGTATACATATAAATATACATACATAAAAATATACATATAAAAGCCGGGTGTGCTGGCGCTAGCTCAGAGGTAGAATGCCCCTGAGTTCAATCCTCTCTCTCTCTCTCTCTCCGTGTGTGTGTGTGTGTGTGTGTGTGTGTGTGTAATCCCAGTACATGGGAGGCTGAGACAGGAGGATCACAGGTTCGAAGCCAGCCTCAGTAACTTAATGAGGTTCCCAGCAATAGCATATATATAAATGTGTGTGTGTATGTGTGTGTATTTTCACTAGGTTGTTGAGTCTCATTAAAGTGAAAAACTGATAATGGGGTCAAGCTAATGCTAATTCAAGAAATCCTATAGATTTGTAATCCTTGGTATAACAATATATAAGATTAAGATTAAGTTAGTGTGGGAAATTTAAAAGTTCATAGCTTAAGAAAAGGAGCAAGATATATTTAAAAAGTTTAATAGATCAGGATTTGGCAAATCTTAAAAACAATTACTGAATATATGAAAATATGTTTTTACAAAGGTTTTTTTTTTCATGGTAAATCTTAGAAACCGGACAAGCTTTATGTCAGTCGGCTAGCTTCTAAAAGGCTAAGAAGCATGTGATTTGGATGGTGAAATTTCCTTTTGGGAATCTGGATTTAAAAAAATTTTTTTAAAAAAAGTGCACTTTGTTGTAACTTTAAAATGTGCACCTTTCTCCCATTTTTCTTTTCTTTTTTTTTTTTTTTTTTTTTGGTGTGTGTGGTACTGGGGTTGTTGAACACATGGGCATTCTACTTCTGAGCTACACCCCCAGTTCCCAGCCTTATTTTTTATTTCTTATTTGGACACAGGGTCTTGCTGTTGCTGGCAGCCTCAGTAAGTTGCTGAGGCTGGCTTCGAACCTGTGATCCTCCTGTTTCAGCCTCCCAAGTACTGGGATTACAGGTGCGTGCCCCCTCCCCATGTCCAGCTTCCCCACTTTTTCTTATACTTTTAAATTTGGAGGAAAAGTGATACATTTCTGCAAACATAAAATAATTGTTATAAATAAAATCAGCAGCAAGTTCTTAATACTTTAGCACTTCTATATTGACTTATCACACCCAAAACATTTGCAATACTAAACACTCATGTATTCTGGTTGAGCCCTGTGATGGAACCAGTATTGAACCGTGTTTTGCTTAGTAACACAGAAACTGGGATGATGAGGGTGTTAGCTTCCTTAAGGGGCAGTATGTAGAAGCTTCAAATTGGAGACCCAAACTGGGCGCTGATAATGAAAAGGCAAGTTTCTTATCCAGTTGTAATTCTAAATAAGGCACTGAACATCCATGATTGAGCAGAATAAGAGTTCGTGGGACAGCGTGCTTGGGAAGAAGTATTAGTAAAAAACTGGAAGAACCATTTGAAGTAATTGGCTAAATATTCACAGACTGTTGCTTTCATTTACAAATGTAATTCAAATTCAAGAGGTCCCTTTTTAAAGCCTGGTGTGGTGGCACACCTTGTAATCCCATAATCCCAGTACTTGGGAGGTTGAGACAGGAGGATCCGGGTTCGTAGTCAGCCTCAGCTACTTAGTGAGGCCCTCTGCAACTTAGTGAGACCCTGTTTCAAAATAAAGAATAAAAAACAGGGCTGGGGGTGGAGCTCGGAGGTAGAATGCCCCTGGGTTCAATCCCAGTACCACACACACAAAAAAAGGCTCCTTTTTAACCACTATTAAAAAGTCTGAAGTTGCTGTCAGTCACTAGTAAAACTTAATCATGAAAAATAGAAAATATTTTAATAATTCTAAGTTTGTGTACATAATAACTAAAAGACACAAGGCTAGGAAATTACCACTGAAGGAAAAATTGGCAGAAAGATATTAAATATGATTTTGTTCATATTTCCACCTCTGTAATGCTGAAGATGAAAATTTGGTTGGTAGAGGGCTTAGAAATAGCAATACTTTTTAACCAAGTTTGATACTGATATAGAAGTATGTTTTCACATTACTGGAAGTTATAGGTGAAGAAGTTTGTTCAGCCAGAGAGCATGTATGTGAATCTTTTATGTATGTATTCAGTCATTATACATGGATCACATAACTGCAAAATGAAATTGTTGGGCAGTTTAGAGATGGAGTCGCTCGAGTCTTTCTCACCGTCTCAAGGTAGCTCAGGCCTCCTCTCCATGAGCAGTGGGAAGCCATCACAGCCTAAGCACTTAGGACTGCCAGCAAAGAAAGCAAATGGAAACAGCTGAGCCAAAGTGAGCATCAGGCGAGGACAGACATGGCCACAGAGAGGATGCCACTGGGTGACTGCAGAGCATTGGTGGAATGCGGTTTGAAATCAAAAGGAACTAGTAGAAAAGTGTGAACTTCATTCAGTAATTATATTGCTCTTATTGATACTGCATTGTTGTTTTTCAACATTTTGCAGGTAAAATAGTTAATGTTCATTAGGTGTATTCGTTTGCACCGTCATAACAAATTACTTTATGCTGCTTATACCACCAAGAAGACTATATTATTGAAGATATTTATTGGAAATATTATAAGATGTACCTTTTCAAAAATTTCTTTTAAGATTGTAGAAGTTGAGCCAGGCATGGTGGCACATGCCTGTAATCCTAATACTTGGGAGGCTGAAACAGGAGGATCACAGGTTCAAGGCCAGCCTCGGCAATTTAGTAAGGCCCTCCACAACTTAGTGAGACCCTGTTTCAAAATAAAAATAAAATAGGACTGGGGGTGTAGCTTGAAGGGAAGGTAGAGTGTCCCTGGGTTCAATCCCTAGTACCACACACACACCAAAAAAAAAAAAAAAAGGTTATAGAAGTTCACCCATCAATTATGACTGTTTAGTTTGGAAAACATCAAGACCAACCACATACATACTGCTGGAATAGAAGCACTCATCTGCTAAAACTCAAAAGTTAAATTTTGTCAGTAAGATGAAAAAGAACAGTGAACACTGAGTGCTAATAGGAGATGTAAGTTTAAAGATACTTATTTATAATAGCCTGCCATAATAGAATTTCCAGGAGGCCAGTGCTTAATAAAACCAAATTCCTATCAAGAGACTGGTTAATTAAATTAAACTTCTTGATATGGTTGTAACAATGGGATAATGGAACAGGTATCTGTATTTCAGAAATTCCATATTTGTGAGTACTATATAACTCAATTGCCTATAACACAGACTATATACACCATCATGTGCCCTAAGAAAAAAGATCATATTTATCGTATTAATATCACACACCAGATTCTAGCACTATGCATGACACATAAATATTCTTTATAAATTAAAAAAAAAAAGTTAGGGTCGACTCAAGACTAGTCTCTCTTGTTCTCAGTCTGGCCCTAGGGATTGCCCCTGAGAAAAAGGGTTCCTTCCATGAGAGGGTGCTCCCACTTCACCATTCTCCATGCTCAGAAAGCCTAGCTTTCAGGTCTATTTCACTGAAGTCTTTCCACACAATCCCAGTTAAGAACTATGTATAAAAGTATTTTCAGCCTCAGCAACTTAGTGAGACTCTAAGTAACCTAGCAAGACCCTGTTTCAAAATAAAAATACAAAAAGGGCTGGGGGTGTAGGTTGGAGGTAGAACACCCTGGGTACCACACAAATTACATACATACATACGTACACACAATATGAGTGTTTTGATCCTGATTGATTTATATCCATAGGAACCACAAGGTTTGGCTGATACCCAAAACACAAAAAGCAAGGAATGACTGCAAAATTCCCAAGTGTTATCAATCAACTAGGTTAAACTAAAAAAGCACTTTCCTCCTTGTTAATTATCAGAACCCTAGCTTTTGCTTTGCAGCAACTTGAACGGTGATCTTGACATAGCTGTACCAAATAGGTAAGGATGTTTATTCAGCCAGAGAGCATGTGTGTGAAGCTCTCACTTATGTACTCAGTCATTATAGAGGGATCACATAACTGCAAAATGAAATTGTTATGCAATTTGGAGACTGGGTATTTTCCATCATCTCAAAGTAGCATAAACCCATGAGCAGCTTGAAGGATTTAGAGAGAACCTATGTTTTCTCAGGTTCTCTACTGCCATCTGTCTTCTTGACCTGCCAGAGTTAGGTAAGTTTTGCAAGGTAGCCTTGCCTTTATTTTATTTTATTTATTTATTTATTTATTTATTTATTTATTTTCTGTTTGTTTGTTTGTTTTTGCAGTACTGGGGATTGAACCCAGGGGCATTCTACCTCCGAGCTACACCCCCAGCCCTATTTTTTATACTTTATTTTGAAACCAGGTGTCACGAAGTTGTGGAGGGCCTCACTAAGTCGCTGAGGCTGGCCACGAAACCAGATCCTCCGGTCTCCACCTCCCAAGTACTGGGATTACAAGCGTGTGCCTCCACGCCCAGCTTTATTTTATTTATTTATATATTTATTTATTTATTTATTTTTGTGGTACTAGGGATTGAACCCAGGAGCATTCTACCTCCGAGCTCCACCCACAGCCCTGTTTTTTATTCTTTATTTTGAAACAGGGTCTCACTAAGTTGCGGAGGTCTCACTAAGTAGCTGAGACTGGCCACGAACCTGCAATCCTCCTGTCTCAGCCTCCCAAGTACTGGGATTACAAGTGTGCGCCACCACACCCGGCTCTAGCCTTGCCTTTAATTGCCTAGTTCTGTGCTGCTGATTTTGTTTTATAAAATGAGGACTTCTGAGTGTTTTGGAACAAAAGCATTGGTGGAAGGACTTGAAATTTAAAAAAAAAATGCTCCCAGAAAGCAACCACTCCTATTGAATTATTCTACCTAGCGGAGTGAAGGAGGAGACCTAACCGAGTGAGTGGGAGGGGGGAGGAAGACTGGGGATTGAACCCAGGGGCATTCTACCTCCGCGCTACGCCCCTGGCCCTATTTTTTATACTTTATTTTGAAACCGGGTCTCACGAAGTTGCGGAGGGCTTCACTAGGGAGAGAGAGAGAGAGAGAGACAGGGAGAGACAGAGAAAGAGCTGAGGCTGGCCGAGAACCCAGATCCTCCGGTCTCCGCCTCCCAAAGTACTGGGATTACAAGCGTGCGCCACCACGCCCAGCGAGTATACACCTTTTATTCCATTATTTAAAATTTATCTGGGTGTGGTGGCACATGCCTGTGACCCCAGCAACTGGGGTGGCTGAGGCAGAAGAATCACAAATTTGAGGCGAGCCTGGGAAATTTAGTAAGATCCTGTCTCAAAATAAAAAGGGTGGGGGATGTAGCTTAGTAGTAGAGTACTCCTGTGTTCAGTCCTCAGCAGCACACACATGCACACACACACAAAAAAAACCCTCAAAAAATAAAAACAACAACAAAACCCCCCCAAACTCATGGGTTGCTACAAATGAGAAATTCTTGTAAAGTTTATTATAGAAGCTTCAGTTGAGCCTATAAATAATGTTAGTTTTCTATTTTTTGTTTTTGTGGTGGTGGTACTGGGGATGGATTGAACCCAGAGGCATTCTACCTCTAAGCCACACCTCAAGTCCCATTTTATTCTTTTGTGTGTGTGTGTGTGTGTGTGTGTGTGTGTGTGTGTGTGTGGTACTGGGGATTGAACCCAGGGGCGTTCTACCTCCGAGCTACACCCCCGGCCCTATTTTTTTATACTTTATTTTGAAACCGAGTCTCACGAAGTGGCAGAGGGCCTCATTAAGTAGCTGAGGCTGGCTGTGAACCCAGATCCTTCGGTCTCCGCCTCCCAAGTACTGGGATTACAAGCTTATTCTTTTATTTTGAAACAGGTTCTCACTAAGTTGCAGAGGCCCTCACCATGTTGTTGAGGCTGGCCTCAAACCGGTGATCCTCCTGTCTCACTTCCCAAGTACTGGGATTACAAGCATGGGCCACCACACCCAGCTATAATATTAGTTTTCAAATGCAAATGTTCTATTGGGGTTCAAATAAAAAACAAAGCTCCCATTTACAATGATAGTCATAACCAAATACAGATTTTAAAATGAAATATTCTTCTCCCTCATCTTTACTTCTAACCTCCCTGACAGACCTAGCCTTTTAGATGAATTATTGTGGCTTATTCTTGTATGTCTGTGTGATAATGTGTGATTTTATATAAAATACAGTTGATTCTCACACATTACATATTTGCAAACTTACTAAAATTTATGTGTAATCCCAAATTAATGCTCATAGCACATTTGTGATTGTTAACAGAGAAGGCCATGCACAAAGAACAGCAAAATGCTGGCACTCCTCTCCCCGTGCTGAAGTCAAAGAGGAGGCCCTCTGCCTGGTTTCAGCTCTCATGTTGTAAACAAAAGGCGTAAATAGCAAATGGTTTACAGTATCTATTCGGTAAATCTTCTGGTCACTCAGGGACACATTTTTGTGTGTGTGTGTACTTTCTGTTGATGATTTTGCCATTTAAAATGACCCTTGAGCATAGTGCTGGAACGCTGTCTAGAGTCCCAACGCACAGAGGCCCCTGTGCTGTGCCTTACAGAGAAAATACCTAGGTCAGATGACCTGGGCAGCGTGGGGCTACTGTGCTGTTGGCCACGAGCTCAGTGTTAATGACTCAATATATAACCTTGTTCTCTGTGTGCTTCTGTTTAAAGGCACTGTGCCTACATAGATAGTAGTCCCATTTTATCTGTGGTCAAACTGTCCTAAATTGGGGACTATCTGTGTTGTCTCTGGCTGCTTTCACAATTCCACCACAGAGTTGTGTCGCTGTGACAAAGACCTAATATCACAGTATTTCATATTCAGCTCAGCACGCTGCGAATCTCAGTGATGCAGTTATAACCACGTTTTCAGTGTTATGTGTACTGTCCTCTGACATTTTATTTTTATTACCAGTTCATATCCAGTCAAAACAAGGCAAGTGAACATCATATGTGCCTTTAAGGCAGAGTAGAGTGAGGATTATTTTGTTACTGAATTTGATGGCAAAACACTTTATTACGACATGATTGCTTGGCTAAAAGAACACAGTATTACCAGACACCGCTGTATTCCCAACTCACAGGAAAGCGATGGTCTGAAAAACTAGATAACGTAAAATGATGCATCTCATGACAGCAGAGTTCATTTTAGTTGATGGGATCAGTGGCATTAAGTAAGCACAATGGATATTTGAAATGGGTTCTGATGAGGTTAGTTATAGGAGGCACTTAGGTTGGTTGAAAGAGTTTAAGAACATGCCCTTGGCCAGGTGTGGGGCTGCACGCCTGTAATCCTAGTAATTGGGAGACTGAGACTGGAGGAGTGCAGGTGTGAGGACAACCTCAGCAACTTAGTGACCCTATTTCAAAATGAAAAATAAAAAGGGCACAGAGGAAGCACTCCCCTGGGGTTCAATCCCCAGGACCAAAAAAAAAAAAAAAAAAAGAGTATGCCCTATGCCTTACATTTAAGTGAACAGGGTGTAAGAATTGGGTGAAGCCTGTGCCCTACACCCTTGTGAAGCAGTCCTGACGTCTGACGTGGACAGCTGTGATCCCTCTCAAGGACAATGGGTTTCTGCCTCTAATAAGTCTTTCATGCCAGATGTGATGAGATCGCTTAGAGGAGAGTGGCTGGGATTCCACTGAGCTTAGAGCACAGAACTGTGAACTCATTTGTGTGTATATACATTGTATGTGTGTGGTACTGGGGATTCAACACAGGGGCATTCTACCTCCGAGCTACACCCCCAGCCTGCCCTTTTTTTTATTTTGAAGCAGGGTCTTGCTAAGTAGCTGAGACTGGCCATGAACCTGTGATCCTCCTGTCTCAGTCTCCCAAGTACTTGGATTACAGGTGTGTGCCACCACGTCTGGTTTTTGTATATACTTGCTAATATATTTCTTGTTTAATAAGTATATATGTGGCAGAGTTTAGTCCTTGACCTACTTTCATTTTAACTTCCTAGTGAAGTTGGAGGGTGTGTGTTGGAGATAACTAACATTTGTTCCTATCATATCAAATTCTTGAAAGGTTGCCATTATCTACTAAAAAGAACCTAATGTAATGTATTACCAAATTTATTTACTTAGTTATTACTTTTATAAACCACTAGGCCCCAACTAACCGCTATGGTGAGAATAAATGATGCCTGCATTCAAAAAGGCATTGAAAAATATGCGATGGCTGGGCGTGGTGGCGCACGCTTGTAAGCCCAGTACTTTGGGAGGCAGAGACCGGAGGATCCGGGTTCACGGCCAGCCTCAGCTCTCTCTCTCTCTCTCTCTCTCTCTCTCTCTCTCTCTCTCCTTAGTGAGGCCCTCTGCAACTTCGTGAGACCCAGTTTCAAAATAAAGTATTAAAAAATAGGGCCGGGGGCATAGCGCGGAGGTAGAACGCCCCTGCGTTCAATCCCCGGTACCGCAAAAAAAAAAAAAAAAAGCGATGATCAAGATGTTTTCTGAATATAATTGACTTTTTGGGGGGCGGTATTGAGAATTGAACCCAGGGGCATTCTACCTCCAAGCTACATCCCAACCCTTTTTATTTTGAAACAGGGTATTGCCTCTGTACATGTCTACTACACAAACATTATATGCTCACATACACATGAGACTGTCATTTCATCACACTTAAAAACATAAACTGCCAATAATGAGGGGTTTTTGTCTGTTTGTTTGTTGATTGGTTGGTTGGTACTGGAGATAGAACCCAGGGGCATTTTATCTCTGAGCTATATTCCCAGCCCTTTTTATTTTGAAACAGGTTCTCACTAAGTTGCTGAGGGTCTCACTAAGTTGCTGAGGCTGGCCTTGAACCTACAATCCTCCTATCTCAGCCTCCCAAGTACTGGGATTACAGGCATGCACCACCATGCCCGGTTTATACTTGATATTTTAAAGAAACATTTTAAGAATCTTTCCAGTGGTAGTTAAAGAAAATTAGAGTGTCTCTCCACTGAGCTCGGTCCCTAGAACCAGGTCTTGTCACCATCCTGTTCCTATGAACTGGGATGCCTTCAGAAATACAACCCTTCCAGGCCTTAGTACATTCCTTTTAAGAAAACCCAGCCCCATTGATAAAAGCACAACTAGAGCTAATTATTTTGGAAAGCTTGGGGTTAGCTAAACCTGCTCTGCCTGACTTCTGGTTCTTCCTCTCATTAATTCTCTCCCAAAGTTTCCCTTTCCTCTTGATCTAGGCTTCCTTTTTATTAATGAACCTCCCACTGCTCCCCTATCCCCCCAAACCTTTCTACTCTGCTCATCTCCATTGTTCAGTAAACAAAACTCCCTTACAGCTCCAGGGTCCCCTTTAAGTCTTTCCTCTCAGGACAGGGGAAGGTGGTAGGATGGTGACTCAGGATGCTGAGAGGTGGGAGACATCTAATTTTTACTTATTATTTCCCTACCCTTATGTAAACATAATTTTCTCTTCACACATATGCCAACTGACTCTACTGCTACCTATCTTCATTTTTTTTGTTGTTGTTGTTACTGGGGATTGAACCCAGGGGCATTCTACCTCCGAGCTACACCCCCAGCCTGATTTTTTGTTCTTTCTTTTGAGACAGGGTCTCACTAAGTTGCAGAGGGCCTCACTAAGTAGCTGAGGCTGGCCACAAACCCGGATCCTCTGGTCTCAGCCTCCCAAGTACTGGGATTACAAGTGTGCACCACTACATCTGGCGTTTTATTTTGTTTTGAAACAGTGTCTTGCTAGTTTGCTGCAAATCTTGCTAAGTTGCTAAGGCTGGTCTGGAACCTGCAACCCTCCTGTCTCAGCCTCCTAAGTACTGGGATTACAGGTGTGTGCCACCACACCTGGCTCCTACCTTCCTTTATTCTGACATCTATTAACTGGTCACCCCTCTCTCCTTTACTGGCTGCCTCTCTATTTCCAATCCTAGTTCACACAGGGTGACATCAATAGCTAAGTAGATGATCCATCTGACAACTTTGCCACACAGCTGTCTCAACCGCTATGTCAGTTATGTTAGTAATTTCCTTCCCACCCTTCAGGAATAGTTTTTTCACTTGATGACAACAATCCTGCTGTAGAACATCGATGATTGGGCCAGGGTGGTTCATGCAGCCTAAGCTGGACCAATCAGATCTCTTGGAAATTTGAGCTAAGAAGATGTGGTGAAACCAGGTCAGTTGACTGTGGGGAACTGATTCATGGGCAGTGAGGGACAAACCATTCTAAACCAGTTATCACAGCAGCCCCAAGCTGCATGCGTGACTAAGCCAAGCTGTTGCTCAGAAGAAAACAAGGCTAGAGAGAAAGATACATGACCAGAGAGAAAGCAAAATGGAAAAAGAAGCTGAAGCTCCTAGATCTCCTAGTTCTCATCCCTCAGAGGGAGCGTGGAAGCTGGAATCCCAGCATTCGGGATTGTAGGTGTGTGTTAGTATGCTCTTGCTGCGGGGTGAATGACTACGGCCTTCCTGACTCAAAACAGTGCAGGTGTGGATTTGGCTGTGCTGGCGGCCAGAGCCCGGATGGTTCTGCAGGGCTGCATTCCTTCCAGACGCGCTGGGGAGAGAGAATGTGTTTTCCAGTTTGGGGAGGCTGCCCAAGTTTCCCGACCCATGATCCTGCATCGTTCCAACCCCTTTCTGTTGCTGCATCTTCTCCTCTCTTTCTGATCCTCCTGCCTCTCTTATATATGGGTACATGTGACACATTACATTGGATGCATTAGACACACTGGTAATCCAGGATCATTGTCACATCTGAGTCTTTAATTTAGTCATATATAAAACGTCTCTTTTTCCATTCGCCTGAAACATTCACAGTTCAATGGATTAAGATAGAGGCATCTTTGGGCTGGAGATGTAGCTCAGTGGTAGAGCATTTGCCTAGCATGTGCGAGGTACTGGATTCAAGCCCCAGTACTGCCAAAAAAAGAAGAAAGAAAAAGCAAAATAAGAAACGAGAATCTTTAGAGGCAGGTGCTTTTCTCTATGCCAAAACCCCTTGGCTGTACCTTAATTTTTGTTCTTGGGTTTTTATGATATATTTATGTTCCTTGTTTATGTGTTTATTTATTTATTTATTTATTTATTTATTTATTTATTTATTTATTGTGGTACCGGGGATTGAACCCAGGGGCATTGTACCTCTGAGCTACACCCTAGACCTTCTATTTTTAATTTTGAAACAGGGTCTCACTAAGTTACTGAGGGCCTCACTAAGTTGTGAAAGCTGGCCTTTAACTCATGATTCTCCTGTCTCAGCCTCCCAAGTACAGGGATTACAGTTGCCACCACATCCGGCTATTCCTGTCCCCTGTATTATCCATGCCCGGCCCTCACCATGCATTAGTTTCCTAGGGCTGCCACAGCAGAGGATCACAAACTGGGCAGCTTAAACCAACAGCAATTTATCCCCTCACAGTTCAGGAGGCCGGAAGTCTGGAATCAAGGTGACGGCAGGTTGTTTCCTTTGGGAGGCCCCGAGGGAGAATTGTTCCATTGGCCTCTTCTGGCTTCTGCTGGTTGCAGGTAATTCCTGGCATTCCCTGGCTGTTTGCTGTGGCATTTTGATCTCTGTCTCTGTCCTTATATGGCCTCTTCCCTGTGTGTCCTTAGTGTCTCTGTGTCGAAATTTCCCTCTCCTTTCTCTTATCAGGGGACCGGTTTGGGATTTAGAGTCCACCCTAACCCATCATGACCTCATCTCCTATGGTTCACATCTGCAAAGACCCCATTTCCAAATACAGCGACCCTCAGTCAGGTGCTGGGGATTGGCACTTCAGCATATCTCTTGGGGGACAGAGTTGAGACTAGTACACAATTTTTAGTTAAATTAGTGAAAGTAGGTGTCTGTTTTCTCCTTGTCTAAGACATGAACTCCAGTGACCTTCAGCTTCACTCTTCAATCGCCCATTTCCCTGGCTCCTACCAATCGCATAATTCACTGTCAGAAAATGCTTGACCTCTTACATTCTTTTTTTTTTTAGTGTATATGTGTGTGTGTGTGTGTGTGTGTGTGTGTGTGTGTGTGCTACTGGGGATTGAACTGGGGCATTCTACCTCTGAGCCACACCCCCAGCCCTTTTTATTTTTTGTTTTGAAACAGGGTCTCACTAAGTTGCTGAGGCTGGCCTCGCACCTGGGATCCTCCTGTCTCAGCCTCCCAAATACTGGGATTATGGGAGTGCACCACCATGCCCATCTACATTCTTTTTTAGTTATGAAAAATGTCAGACAATACCGAAAAGAACATATATTTTGCCTTTAAGATCATAAATTCAAATATTTCACTCTTACTAAAACCATTAACTCTTCAAATTTTTCCACCCGGCTACTCCCAGTACATCTGCTCTTTGGTCTCACTGAGACTTTCAGCTCCTGTTCCCTCTGTTTTCTCCCTCTTTACTTTTCTCCATGTAGCTTACATCCCGCCATCTGAAACTCAGGCTGGAGTTTCGCCAATATCCTCCCTTGATCCATTGCCCTCCACTCGCATCCTCCTGAAAAATTCCAAGTCTGGATCCATCCAGCTGCCTCCTCCACGCCTACACCTGAGCCCCTGAGCGCTGATAGAGAAAATTACACTCAGGCCTCTGTGGAATCTTGGCTTTCATCCTGAACTAAGTCCTCAAGACTGCCTAGCAGGCCTAAGCAGTTAATAGGTGTCTCTCACTTTCCACTAGAACTTCTTAAACCTAATATATTCAGCCAGGCGTGGTGGCGCACGCTTGTAATCCCAGTACTTTGGGAGGCGGAGACCGGAGGATCCAGGTTCGCGGCCAGCCTCAGCTCTCTCTGTCTCTGTCTCTGTCTCTCTCTCTCTACTTAGTGAGGCCCTCCGCACCTTCGTGAGACCCAGTTTCAAAATAAAGTATAAAAAATAGGGCCGGGGGTGTAGCACGGAGGTAGAACGCCCCTGGGTTCAATCCCCAGTACCGCAAAAAAAAAAACTAATATATTCAGTGTATAGGTGTCTTTGCCTCTTCTTCTGCTTCTGCTTCTTCTTCTGCTTCTTCTTTTTTCTTTTTGAAACAAGGTCTTGCTAAGTTGCTGAGACTGGCCTCAAATTTGCAATCCTCTGTCTCAGCCTCCCAAGTACCGGGATTACAGGTGTATACCATCATGCCTGGTTCTCTTGTATCTTGATACTTCACTTACTCTGGGGCATGGAAAGGACTCCTCGAAGGAGGTAGTGTGGCAAGTTTCTCAAAGAGAGACAGACCCCTTCTCCCTCTCCCCTCTCCCTTCCTCCCTCCAAGGTCTTCTCAAGGCTAAAAAAAATGAAAAGGGGGAGTAGTGTAATATTATACAAGATTGGAGCAACCCTGTTATTAGCATTATAAAGTACAAGAGAGGGGGCATATATGAATATATCATTTTGAATCTCACAATGTATAATTAGAACACATCAATAAAATTCTAAAAATAAAAAAATAAGTAAAAACAAAGTAAGACATAAGACAAAGAGGCTCACTAGGACCACAACTACTTTATACTGTTAAGATGACTAAAAGTTGGGCATGGTGGTACATGCCTGTAATCTTAGTACTTGGGAGGCTGAGATAGGAGGATCTCAGGTTCAAGGCCAACCTCAGTAATTTAGTGAGATCCTGTTTCCAAAAAAAAAAAAAAAGTTCAGAGGTAGAATGCCCCTAGGTTCAGTCCCCAGTACCAAAAAATAAAATAAAATAAAGACTATGATGACTATAGCCCTGTGCTCACAAATGCAGTAACCACTAACCCAATGCTACTGAGTAGCTTGAAATGTGACTTGGCCAAACTGAGATATGCTCTAAGTGTGATACACACATGGGACTCCAAAGATCCAGTATGAAAAAAAGAATGTAAAATTGCTCATTAGTAGTTTTGTATTAATTGTACACTAAAATAATATCCTGAATGTTTTGCATTAAACAAAATATGTCAAAATTGAAAAAGCCGGGTGTGGTGGCGCACGCTTGTAATCCCAGTACTTTGGGAGGCAGAGACCGGAGGATTCGGGTTCGCGGCCAGCCTCAGCTCTCTCCTTCTCTCTCTCTCTCTCTCTCTCTCTCTCTCTCTC
>PVJS01016252.1:0-25715 GCA_004027185.1 Glis glis
AAAAAAAAAAAAAAAGATAAGTAGACACAGAGACACTTTATTTATAAGGTATATATGCTGTAACTTTTTAATTGAGTTTAAACAGGACATATTAAGAAAATTTTAAAACAAGAAAGAGATAGCCAACCTCAAAAGTGACATTTATTTAGATAACAGTTAACATTTAATATAGTGTATAGATTTAAAGCAAATGAAAGTAAAAAGGAATATAGGAAATCTTTCAGAAATATTGATTATTAAGGAGCTTAAAAGTCAACTTTTGTTTCCTATTTTTTCCTTGTAAAACAATGGGAACTTAAAAAATATCATCAAAAAAGAAGATACAGTATTTTTCTATATGGTGGAATCTATAGTATTTTTCTCTGTCATATCTACATTTCAAGGTACTGTCCCCATTAGAACCCAAAACTATAAAGTTACATAAAAGGAACTATACTGCCAATTGTATAGGTTTCCATGAATTGTATTCAAGAAAAAAATACTTTAATTGGCTTTAAATACAATGCTCAGGAAGTTTTTGTCCTGGATATTTTTCTCCAGTGAATATAGAAATTAATGACAAATTATAATATATTTTAACACAAGAAATTTATTTAGGTCTTTTCTTGTGCACTAATTTTTATTTTATTAAAATTTTCAATTTAATGCTTAAAACAATATTTAAATAAACACAACATATGCTGTGTGTGTATATACTGTTTGTGTTTAAATATACATATATGAGGTTATATATATATATATATATATGTATATATATGAAGCTTTCTCCTTTAAGTGCAAAATAAAATAAAAAGTAATAACAGTAAAAAGCCGATGGGCAAAAATTGATTCATAAATGAGATGGTGGCATTCATCTCAACACTCTTATTGGAAACCTAAATCTCAGTAAATTTGTAGCCTAAGGATACAATGGGCTTAAAGGATTTCTGTCTCTGAAGAAAAATTAGAAGGCCTTTGAGGTAAGGTAAATGGAAAAGGTTGTTTGGGCAAATGCGAAGCTCTAGCACTATTAAATGTTAAGCACCATCAGGGGGTATCTCAGTCATTAACAAGAGTGGCATGTGGGAGATTGTTTCAAGCAGAAGAAAAATTATAGATGGCGACGTGAAGGTGGTCCAATACCGTAGGGAAATTCTGTCAAGCAAGAAATGATTTTTTACAAAATTATTGTAAAGAAAAAGTGAAGAGGTTATGGCCAGTTTTTCCTTTCCTTTGCCCAGTGTCTCAGAAAATCAAAGAGCAAGATAGGTACCAAAGAGGAGGAGCAGGGAAGGTATCTTAGAATGAGAGGATCACTGATTGACAGTCAAGCAAAAACCTGAGAGCCCCTAAAGGGGTAATACCCAAAAATTATTATACTCCAGCTATTTAGTATTCTAGATAATTTGGCAGTGTTTTGTTGGATTTGAAAGGTAGCTTTATAGATGATTTTATATTCTCCAGGATGTTTTTATTTCAAGTTAACTTCTGCTGTATTACTGCAGCATTCTTTCCGCGAGAAAGGATCATTTAGGAACAGATTCAGAAAGTTTGTCTCTGAGCGTAATAGAAACCTGAACACCACATGCCCGCACAGAATACTGAATTTCCCCGCAGCTACTTTCTCACACAGCGCTAGGCCATCCATCTGCCAATTCTGAGAAATACCTTGGGATTCAGAGCTTTGAAAGAAGATATCCATGTTCTCCCAGCTGGAAACGTGTAGTGATAACAGCAGTGACATAAATTTCATGGGCACTGAGGTGGGGTTACTTTCCCACTGGTAACACGATATTGCCCTCAGATTTTTCTTAAAGAATAGCTGGTGGCACATATTTATAATCTCAGCTACTCAGGAGGATTGCAAGTTCAAGGGCAGCCTGGGCAACTTATCTAGACCCTGTCTCAAAATACAAAATAAAAAGTTTGGGGATGTAGTCCATAGTAAAGTAGTCCATAGTAAAGCACCCTGGGTTCAATCCCCCAGTACAGAAAGAAAGAAAGAAAGAAAGAAAGAAAGAAAGAAAGAAAGAAAGAAAGGAGGAAAGGAATGAAGGAAGGAAGAAAGGAAGGAAAGAAGGAAGGAAGGAAGGAAGGAAGGAAGGAAGGAAGGAAGGAAGGAAGGCTCAAAAGACAGTAGCCAATGAAGAAGATATCTAAGTTTTTTTTAAAACACGATGTTCTTTTTGTTTGTATGTCTGTGCTTTTTTATTATATTCTAACTGTTCTTGATTTATACCCTATTCTAAGGAATAGCACTCTAACATTATTTTCAAATTTTTCTTTAAATGAGCCATAAGTAATTTGGTCAGGGAATTAATAGTGTTACAGTTCAGTCAATACAATCCACTTAATTTAAAACAAGAAAAACATGTTGATATGATGAAGTTTTATTTCCATCTGTTTATAAGAGTTACACATCATATTCACCAGAAACTTTGAATTTATTTCCATGTTTACCACATAAAATTTCTAGTTTTGAGCATATTGTGTATTAATTTTATGGTAGACTTTTTGTAACATCACACTATTTGATAGCTCCTCCCACCAAGAAGTGGAACATATTTCACGACACAAGGAATCCTGGAGCACCATTTCACTTGCTTGGTCAATGGAGTGTTAGCAACTGTGGTGCCAACAGAGGCTTGAAAAGTACACAGAGGGGCTTGCTCTGTGTGTTTTTGTTTTTGTTTTTGATTTTGTTTTTTATTTTGTTTTTGATTTTGTTTTTGATTTTGTTTTTGCTGGGAGTTCCGAGACTCCCATACCAAGAAGAGAGTGGGCTGGCCTCCTGGAGCAAGAGAGGCCCTATCACCCCAGTCAAACCAGCCAAGCCCAGACACCAGCTGATCTGGCAGCAAAGACAAACATGCGCATTTAGATCTGCTTTCCTCAGAAAGTTAATAGTTAATGCGTCCTTCCAAAAGGCATTGCTTGGATTGGAAATTAGGCTCCATCAAAATACCAACCTGTAATTTAATCTCAAAACATTAATGTATTTTTCTGTGTATGTGTGTGTGTGCATATGTGTGTGTGGCTATCACATATTATTACCTTGGCTTTCTACCTCTTTTCATTTTTTCACATGTGTTTTCATTAATCCATCAGATCTAATCTGGTATTATTCTGCTACATTTCCTACCTTTAGTTCATTGATGTTTATTTCTCCCTGAGTCCAATGGAGTATCTAAATAAAAGCATCATGGTATTATCTAAGGATAGCTGACAAGTGTATTCACATTCATTTGTGAATGCTTTTTCTGGCTCCTATCCCATCAAAAGAATTTTTAAATAGAAGGTCTGTGTTTGATGTAGTTTGGAATGGAGCAAGCTTATATCATAGAGATACAGTGTACTCACCCAACAGAGTTGACCCAAGATAAATCACTCATTTAGTAGCTCAGCTTGAAAAGCAGCAGTTGATCACAAAAGAAACAGAGGAGCCTTTCTAGTCTCTGTGTCTTAGGTCAAAACTGAAACTGAATTTGTTGGTCATGTATTCATGTTCTGAGATCATTCACCTCTACATACCACAATATAGTTCTATAGAATTATTAGTCCTTAAAGGGAAGAATGGTCCAGTGGTATCGCAGGCCACCTCTGGGGTCCCTGACAACACAAGTGAGGTCATCTCAAGTACTCTACACAGTGTTGGTAACACCACCTCTTTATTTTTATGGCAATGCAACTATTTTTTTTAGATAAAGTCATGAATAGCAGGGAATATGTTATGTTAAGGGATCCAATTTTTGAACTATCTTTTTAACTCCTCAAATGAATAGATAAAATATTCTTCAAAGCAATTTATTTTACTTTTAAAAATAAATTGATAAGGCAAGAAGGAATCTTGAATCTCACTTATTCAGAAAGTTCATCCAGGAATGCAGAGGCAAGAATCTCTTAACTACATAGGGGAGCTGTACTTTTAAATTAATTTTAATTATTTGCACTTGATATTTATACAAGGGATAGTAAAGTTACTAGCCATATTAAAAAACTACCAATACGAGGATAGTTCACTTTTTTATGTTTCTCAAATAAGAAATAGACATCATCTCCAGAAAAATAATGCATATGTGCATTTAATAAAATAAATCAGTGTGTAGGTCACCTGCCTATGCCATCTTGCTTATTTTTATTTTCTTGATACCACATTCTTGCCACTTGATTTTCTACTTAATCTTATAGATATAGGTGGTTGGTACTCTCATCCAACAAACACTCCCATATTCTAGTTCCCTAAAATTACTAATTCTTGCCCATTCTCTCACCCCCATCAAATTCACATGCTTTCCTAATCAAATGCCTTTGTACAAATGACTTGCTCTAACTGGGATGACCTTACCACTTTTTCTTTTACATAACAGAATTTTATTTATCTTTTTTTTCTGGCTATATTCAATTTTATTTTTTAACTTTTTTTGTTCATTTATTGGTGCATTGTAATTATACATTTTGATATATGTCAGGGTATGAACATCATACATGCACACATTGCACATTTAGCCCTCCAACCACATTTTCTTCTCTATTTCTTGTTGCAATTACACCATTCTCAAATTCTTGAGATAGGTGCTACCAAGTTTAGCACTTATAAATGCTCCCTCTACATCAACTATAAGATCACTGAAAATATTCCATTTCTTCCTCTATCAACTACTATGTCTTGTATATATTTGGAATTAAATAAATACTATTTGAACTAGAAGTAATGATACTTTTTTCGTGGGTTTTAAAGTGATGAAAATTATTATGAAAAATATTAAAGCCTTTTTTCTGGAGTTAGAGATCATCTAGAGAAATATGAAGAAGAGGTTTAAATAAATATTATAATAGCATAATGAATCATTTGAGTCTGCAGTAACTGAAACTTAAATGAATTATTCATTCAATTATTGCATGATGATAGGTTATAGGTATCTATATCTACTTTGTCAATACTTTGGTAACTTTAGGAAACTAGTAAATAAAATGGAAATACCTATGTTACTTGGATCAGTAATATTTGTAATTGTGGGCTTTCATGAGAATCTAATAATCATCAATTTTCTACTCAAAAGCTTCCCTGTTGAGTGTATATTTTATTTCATTATGATTGCTTTGAGATATTATATTCTGTTTCAAGGTGTTCTAATACGTTTTACAAGATGAAATGTGTCAGACAATTTATGAGGTTAAGCTTTTCCTTTTCCATGACCACAAGTTTCTTTTTCATCCAATAATTGGAAATCACAGGATAGCCATTTAATGAACTCTAAAATAAGCCAGACTTTTTGAGTTTCTTCCAAACAATTTTCTCAAAGCAAATGTAGCAAACTACTTGACTGGGCTCTTCCAGGTGGACAGGGGATCTAAGATGGTTTTAGAAGGACTTTTACTTGTGAGGTGTAGGTTACAGCTTTTTATAAGAGAGAAACATAAATATGCTGAACAGGCAAGGCCTAATTACTGTTTATCTAAATTATGACGTCAACTCACCCTGTCCATATCACTTACATGTAGTAAATCACAGTTAAATAAAATGAAAAAGGTAGTACTTCTGTTGGTTAACCTTTCAAACACTGGAATTATCAGCAAGGTGTTCCCCACCCCCTGCAATATGTTAAGATATAAAAATAAAGATTTTTACAAAAAAAATTATCATTGCTTCACAGTGGTATCTTTCTTTGGGTTTCTCCATGGAGTATTTTATATCTAAATGATATGGTTTATGTTTATTGTTAGGGTGATAAAATCATTAAATAGAACTTGGAATTATAAACTGTTTTGAAGATTTCTAAAATTTATTTTATTTATTTTTTATTGTTTTTACTTTTTTTGCAGTAGTGGGGATTGAACCCAGGGGCATTCTACCTCCGAGCTACACCACCAGCCCTATTTTTATTCTTTATTTTGGAACAGGGTTTCACCAAGTTGCAGAGAGCCTCTCTATGTAGCTGAGACTGGCCACAAACTCGCGATCCTCCTGTCTCAGCCTCCCAAGTACTGGGATTACAAGTGTGCAACACCACGCCCTGCTTATTTTTTTATTGACATATAATAGTTGGACACATATATGGAGTACAGTATTGTAATTTGATACATGTATAAAACATATAGTGACCAAATCAGGATAATTAGCATTTCTATCTACTCAAATATTATCATTTCTATTCATTGAGAACCCTCAAACTCTTCTCTAGTAATTTTGAAATGGGTAATTAATTGTTCTGGACTGACTGCATTTCCCCTACCGTGCCATACAACACCAGAACTCCTTCCACCTCAATATTTTATTATTCTTTATCCACCCTCTCTCCATTCTCCCTTCCCTTTCTCTTCTTAACCTTTAGTGTCCTCTATTCTTTCCTATGTAATTTTCTATTCTGTCTTCCAAAATTCTGTGCCTGGCTTACTTCTTTTTACATAGTGTCCTCCGGTTGCATCCATGTTGCCACAAATGATAGAATTTCATCCCTTTTTTTCTGAATAATATTGATTGTGTATATGTCCCATATTTTAAAAATTCATTCCTACATTTATAGACATCTTGATTGATTCTGCATCTTGGCTATTGCGAATGGTGCTTCAATAAACATGGGTTTGCAGATATTTGATATAATGATTTTGATATGATATTTGATATAATGATTGTGTTTTCCTTGGATATATAACCAGTATTGGGATTGATAAACATATACTAATTCAATTTTTAGGATTTTTGAGGAAACTCCTTACTGTTTTCCATAATCACTGTACTAATATATATTCCTACCAACAGTGGTATGTTATGTAAGAGGGGTTCCCCTTTCTCTGCATCTTCAACAGCATTTGTTACTTTTTGTCTTTTTGATAATAGCCATTCTAGCTGGAATGGTCTGATATCTCATTGCTGGTTTGATTTGCATTTCCCTGCTGATTAGTGATGTTGAACTTTTTTTACTACATTGTGGGCCATTTATATAGCCTTTTTTGAGCTATATTGATTATGAGAATAATCTGCTTTTTTTGCTATTAAGTTCATTCTGGATATTAACTCCTTGGCCGAATAGTTTGCAAAATTTTTCATCCACTTTGTAAGGTTTCTCTTAACTTTGTTGATTGTGTCCTTTGCTGTACACAAAATTCTTTGCTTGATATAACCCATTTGTCTAGTTTTGCTTTTGTTCCTGTCAGGATCTAATACAAAAAATATTGTGTTGAGGTGTCTTCCTTCTATACATAATTTGTTGAGGGCTTTATCATAAACCAATATTGAATTTTATTAAATTATTTTCCTCATCTATTGAGATGATAATATGGTTTTTGTCTTTCAGTTTCTGATGTATCATGTTTATTGAGGTATGTATGTTGTACAGTCCTTGTATCCCTAGCATAGGCTCAACTTGATTATGGTGCAAAATCTTTGAAGTGTGCTGTTGGATTAGGTTTGCTAGTATTTTTTGAGAATTTTTGTATCTACATTCATCAGGGCTGTTGTTCTTTAGTTTTCTTTGTTGTTGTCTTTGTCTGAGTTTGTACCGTGATAATTCTGGCCATATAGAATGAGTTTTTCACAAATCCCTCCTTTTCAACTTTTTGGGATAGTTTGAGAAGAATTGCTATTTGTTTATTATTGTCTCTATTGAAAAGCTCTGCATTTTTGCAATATCCTTTTTCATCTCTGATTTTATTATTAATTTGTGTCTTCTTTTTTCTTTAGCTGGCTTAAAGTATGTTGATTTTTTTCATAAACCAACTCTTCATTTCACTGATCTTTTATATTGGTTTTTATTTTCTATATTTATTTCCACTCTGATATTTATTATTTTTTCCTTTAATTTATTTTTTCTTGCTTTTCTAGTTTCTGAAGTTGCAGTTAGATTATCTGAAATCTTCCTTTTTTTGATGAAGTAACTTATAGCTATAAACTTCCTAATTAGGAATGCTTTTGTTATATCCCATAGGTTTAAGTGTACTGTTTCCATTTCATTTATTTCAAAAAAACTTTTAAATTTCCCTTTTGATTTCATCATAGACCCAATGGTAATTCAAAAGTACATGTTTTTGTTTCCATTTATTTGTAAAATTTCTAAAGATCTTGCTGTTGTTGATTTTTTATTAAATTGTGATCAGAGAAGATATGTGACATAATTTTGAATTTTTGAACTTGTTGATTCCTATTTTAACTATCCAATGTATGGCCTCTCCTGGAGAGTATTCCATGTTCTGATGAGAAGAATATAAATTTTACAGTTGTTGGATGAAATGTTCTGTAAATAACTCTAAGGTGCACTTGGTCGATAATATAATTTAACTCCAATGATTTTGTTTCTGAATTTTTTTTTTTGCAGTACTGGGGATGGAACCCAGGGGCATTCTACCTCTGATCTACACCCCCAGCCCTATTTTTTTTATTCTTTATTTTGAAACAGGGTCTCACTAAGTTGCAGAGGGCCTCACTAAGTAGCTGAGGCTGGCCACCAACCTGCAATCCTCCTATCTCAGCCTCCCAATTACTGAATTATTGGGATTATAAGCATGCACCACCACACCCAGCTTATGTCTGAATTTTTATGTTAATCATTTTTATCTATATATGATCTGTTCATTGATAAAAGTAGGGTATTGAAGTTCCCAACTATTTCTGTATTGACATCTATTTCTACCTTTTTCATCTAAAAAGGCATGTCCTGTATAATTGGGTGTTCTCAGTAGATGGCAGTGGCCAGCAGCAAGAGCCTAGAGGTATGGAATGTTTGCCCCCTTGTCCACTGGTGGTGCATGGACTGATGGATACAGTGGCCAGTATCAGAGGTAATGAGGAGAGGATGAGTCGCATGTCCCAGGAGGCAGAAGCCCTCTCAGGTTTGGGGGGCAGTACCCCACTACACTGAGTCACCTGTTCCCTATAGCAACAGGGCTCTGTATGGGTTCAGGTGTTGTCATCTCAGTTATACTGCTATGTTAAGGCACACTACAGCAGCCTGCACTTTGGAGGATGGGTGGAGACCAGGTGAACTCTTTCTCTGAAGCAAAGCAACCATGTGTACTCCAGGGCCCTGTAATAGGTTCCAAACTGACGATGAGTGTGGAACTCTCCTGTGGCTATCACTGGCATGTTCAGTGAGACTCTCTCTTCTACCCTCTTCCCTGCCATGAGAAGTCCTCTCAGCGGTGGAGGCGGGTGTGGTCGCCAGTGCACATCATTCTAGGTCTCCATGTCTTAAGGCATTTCCATGTCTGCTTTGCTGACTCCCAGTGATCTCCCTCAGCCACTCCCCTCAACTTGCAGTTGTTCATTTGTTTGGGGTTTTGTTTAAAGGGGAGTAATCAAGTACTTGGCACTTACATTTGGTCATCTTGGAATTGCTCTTTTGAAGGGTTTTATTCTAAAACATTGTATAAGCGATTAGATGATAAGAAAGTGCTATCAACTAAATGAATATGAACAAGGAATTACAGGCATGTGACCACTATGCATTTACTTATTTTATTAATAATTAACAAATAATATATTATATTATATATAATAATTATTATACATATTATTCTGTAGAGAATATACATTTATTTAATTACATTATAAAAGTGGTTCATGACATCTAAATGAGCTACAATAGGAAAAATATATATGCACACAGTCCCAATTTTTGCATACAATTCTAAGAACACTCTTAAGCCCATGTATGGATATTGTTTAGCAGAAGATAAAATGACACTTGAAGAGAAAAAGTTATATTTCCAATAAAAGAAAAATAATGCAATCCAGTGTCATGTAATCATGGGTTTACAGAACAATAAACGTGATGTTGTTACTAAGATAAAATAAAATTTGGTATTGTTAAAGCAATTGAGATTTAATCACATGTGTTTGGGTGGAGAATAAATAGAAGATTAGTGTTTTGATTACAAAGAGAGGATGAGGAAATGTAAAGACATAGTAATCAGAATTGGTGGAAGTTTCTGTCTTATAAAGAATATTGAGATAGAATCAAAGTCTTGCTTCTGCTGCTGAAAAGTAGATTTTAGGAAAAAAAAAGACTTTTTAATGGAACCCGCTAGCTTTGAATTAGAATAGGACAATCAATTTATGATTCCTTCATTCTCTACTTATGATTTTGTGCTGTTAGGTAGTTTTGAGCAGAAAGTATTAGTTTGGCAAGTCATTGGACTTTTAGCATTAGAAATTTTATGAAATATAATTTTAAGTAATTGTACTGTGTGTGGGAGGTCACACAATGAATGTCTCTCAAAATGTGTTAACAAAAGTTAAAAGAACAAGTCTCTCTAAAAGTAGCAATAGTCAGTCAACTCAATATTTTATCCTTAATATGAAATGAATAGTCTTAGGATGAGTAAAATATTAGAATGACTATTTAAATGAATAAACAATTTAAATAAGCCACATGTTCTTAGCATAGATATTATGTAGGTGGAGACAAAATATCATCTTTTAATATGGAATATAACAGTAAAATTGCAAAGATATCCACCCATAATATCACGCTATAAACCTCAAATCCACAAGACCTATAATAAAATGTATCCCCCAAAAAAGAAAAAGAGCAGAACATAATTTTAGCCTTCTTTTTTTAAAAAAATGAGTACTTTTCTTATTGTTATAGGTTATGTTTGTTATGATATATACTTTGGTCTCAAGACATTACCCAGAATGACTTAATGGAGCATAGAATTCTCATGACTTTCCAGAGAAATATGTATGTTTGAGAGTAACTGAAAGAGGACATGAAGAGAAATGGATTAGCTGATCCTGTGTTCCACATGCACATGAACTGTCATCATGCTGACTAGATGAGTTACATTTTTCAGGAAGTAAATAGGATGACTGTTGGATGGTATAAGTTTGTATTATTACCTTGATCTGGAGCACAGCTTCAAGTGGTAGGCAATTAAGCCACAAAGAAACTGAAAAAAATGGGGGCTGCCATTGAGTTACTGGTTTTCATAGCAGCACCTGGCACACTTCACTTCTTAGGCACACATAGGCTAAAATCCAATTTCTGTAAATGAAATGAAATTGAAATTGAAAGATTTTTTGAGGAAATCTTACAGTAATTAAATCATTCTGCTTCCTGAAGAAAACTTTTTTGATGTTGTTTTTGTGTTTGAAGTAATGTACTTCATTTTACCCATCTTCTGTCTGCAAGCCTCCTTCCAATGTAAGTTTATTCTTGTGAGGAGTATGAATAAATGTTATAAGTAAAAGCATCTCTGATAACATTGTACTTCAGGGAATTCACTTTTGCTGTGCATCTTCTTTGAAAGAGAAAACACACAACAGATGGTGTGTTTAATGTAATCTCCTTATTATTCACCACCCGGTATTTCAGGAAACCTTCACATAGCAAAATATGGCCTGGTTTAACGATCATGTTATCTTGATGCTTATTTTAGCCCATTCATGAAATGATATTGACTTGCCAGTGACAATAAAGTTTTAAAACTTTAATATGCTTTTTAAAATTTGCTCTGGAAATCTAAACCATTTTCCAAACATAATATCTTTACAAAGTTTTGCTCTCTGAAATTTAAAATTACAATTTTGTGGGTTCTTTTTATTTGTGACAAATCTGTGAGGCATTACTCATTTTATGAGAAAGTTTAGTAGCTCTGACAGCAGTTTTAAAAACAGAAATCAAGTGTTAATGCAAGAATTAGAGCTGTAAAGTTTTAGAAATAAGATTCTTTGGAAACGGTGTTTGGAGACACTGCAATTTGTAGATCAGAGTCAATAACTACCACTGTGATCAGAACTACTGCCATGTTGAGCTTTACTTAAGAAAACTTCCACCTCTGCAATCCTCTTCCTTCTACTTACATGGTCTTACCTCCTCTGATTCTCCTTAATTATTTTCAATAAGAGCTCAAGTACTCAGGAGAAATTTTGTCAAAATTGACATAATACTGAGCTTTTTGATCATGGTACTTTGAACAGGCTTGAGACATAACCTGTATACTATAAGGAGCATCACTGAATGAGCATATTTCTATGGTTTTGGTATATTTAGTGTATGAAGTTGTGCAATCATCATGCCTATCAATTCTAGAGCATTTTTATCATCCCAGAAAGAAATCCATAACCATTAGCAAACACTTCTCACCTCCACCTCCACCCTTGATGCCTTAGTATTTGACAATATTTGGCACTTCATGCGCAGTTTGCTGACCTTTTCCACACATGCATTATAGTAATAATAGACATATACTTGTTTAGCAAGCATTTATTGAATATCAGACAGAGTGACAGGTATTAAGGATAGAAAGATGAATATAATGCTGGCTGCTGTGACTCAAACAACCTAGGAAGAAAGTAATCTCCTAAGAAATATTGCCATGCATGCCAATGATTATTAGGAGAACTAGAAAAATATTTTAATAAAGATGTTTAAAATCAATACTTAATTACAGAAGAATGTGATTAAATTTTCCCAGGGTTAAGAAAATATAAACTTTATATACAGATAATATAAGAAATTATATATTAACTTATAATTAAAATATTTATTTATTCTAATACTGACTCACTACAATCAGGCTTGATTTCATAGTCTTTTAAGATGCATACATTCTATTAATCCTAGAAACTTGAGAGAACAAAATACTTTTTAAAGAAAGATATTTGAACATCTTTAATTTTTTGACATTATCTCCAGTATCAGCTAACTTAATGTCATCCAATGAGGCCTCTTTGAAGATTTTTTTCTTTCTCACTTAAGAACGTACGTTAATCAGATATATCTAAAAGTGAATTCTAGCCGGGCATGGTGGCACATGCCTGTAATCCTAGTACTTGAAAGGCTGAGACAGGAGGATTGCAGGTTTGAGAACAGCCTCAGCAACCTTGTGAGGTCCTTTGAAAATTAGTGAGACCCTGTTTCAAAATAAAAATAAAACAGGGCTGAGGGTGTAACTCCACAGTAGAATGTCCCTGGGTTCGATCCCCAGTGCCAATAAATAAATAAATTAATTAATTAATTAATTAATTCTACCTTTGTCATTTTCCTTTCTTCTTCCTTTTTTAACTTCTTTTTCTCCTCAAATATTTGAGAGCCTACTGTGTGCCAGGCACTATGTTAGTTTATTCAATCAGGCTACTTCAAACCCTTTTAATGAGGTAGGCATAAAAATGTAAATACCATCTGAGTAGTGTGCTTATTTTTGAACATGTTTTCTGTTTTGAAAATGATCTGTATTGATAGCTTCTTCTCACCTCTTCTCTTCCCCATCACACCATGATATCAAATGTCCAAGTTCACAGCAAAATGTTCTGCACAGATAATCCATTTTCCACTACTGAAATGTGTTTCTCATAGCAGTCAGTTTCCCATTCATGTTTTTGACCTTCAGCAAATTAATGTGGCAGCATTTTGTTTGGTGATAATTTAACATTGCTTGTCCCTGTTGCAATATTTTTCCAGTTTAAAGTTTAGCATTTTGGCTGCTGATACTGTTCAGCATATTTATATGGAGTCATTTTATGTAGTAGATTTTATGATCTCCATTATGGAACACTTATTTTGATTTATATATTTATATTTTAGTTGTGGTTAATGGCTACTGCAGAATGAAACTAATAGGAACATCAATTTCAGGGGAAGAGTTCCCTATTTATTATGTATGCCAAAACTACAGACAAAGCAATTAAGAAACCATGTACCTGTACATGAAGGGGCTTTCATTACATATGCAGTTTCCATGGTTATTAAAAAATGAGAGAAAGTTTATTCTAGGGGTTCCAGCCCTGATTGGTTGATCACTTAGTCTCCTTTATCTACTGTGCCAGGAAAACAAAAGCCTGTATTGAGTGTTTCAAGAAGGGATCGATGATAGGAAAACAACAGTCAAATGTACAGAGATTTAAAAGGCATACAGAAAACTGGAAATGCACGAGAAGAGAAGAGTAATGGTGGCCATTGACAGAGAACAGTGGGTATTCGGTTGGTTCCCTCAATGGTTCCTGAATTGATTATCACCTCATATTATCAGTCAACACACTACAATCATTACAGAATAATAAATGTGGGACCTAGTGTGTACAAGAGACCATTCAACAGTTGACTTTCCCTTTTTTCTGTTTAACTCATAGACAGTTGGACACTTCGGTATTGCTTCCAGTTTTGAATATTGGATTTTTTTTGTAAAATATGTTATTCTGAAATTGAAGCATTTGAGAGCACTGTTTAAGAGTTGCTATCATAAAATAAGCAAACTTTCTAGTTGTTCTGGCCCCATGAATCAAACTATAGGCACTCAGTAGATGTGGGGATCACTTACCCAGGCTCAATAGCAGGTACGCTACAATTATTTTGTCCCCTCCATCACCCTGAGAGTGAGGAGTCTTCTCCCTAACTTTAAAGATGAGAAAACTGCAGTTCATTTAACTTAGATGCTTTATTCAAAGATAGACACTTAATAATGTGTGGTTCAACATCAGCTCTCAATGTTGAAAAGTCTCACTACAGCTGCTGGTAGATAAACTCCAGGCTCAGACAGGAAGATAATGTGAGCCAAGGTGATATGATGCTCAAGAACATTCTACCAAATAATCTAAAAAAGTAAACTGGTCTAGTTTACATGGATTCTAATAATATTTGTTATTTTATTTGTTTCAATTATCTTCATGAAACACATGAAATATATTAGGAAAACCATGTAAAAACCTCAAACTTTTAGATAATTTATATTATCTCTTAACAGGTAGCATATTCCTTACACAGAGACAGATATTAATTTTGACTTCAGTCTAATCACTGCTTATGATAAGAGGAAAACACCAGAAATTAGTGTGTGGTCACAGTTTTCTCATCTTTCCCTGGGCATCAGCACTTTAAGAAACAGACAATCTCTGGTGGAAGTTTATCAGCTGAGCTCACAGTTGTGTGTCCTATTTTTCAACTTTTCTTGAATCTGTCACTTTCCAGGTTTTAGCCAAGTTTGCTGAGCACCAGAATCCTCAGTCAACAAAGTGCTAAAATCCATAACTCTAACAACCCTCTTTTAACCAATAACTAATGCTCTTCAACTCAAGTGGAACTGCAAAACTAAGGAAAATATGAAAGCAGTCCTCTATCAGTGAACCTGGCAGCTTCTATTTCAATTTCTTTGGGGATTCAAAAGTAATAGCAATATAGATATGAACTATACATCCTATGCAATGTATTTCAGGGTACAAACTAGGGACAATGAGAATTCTCTGAAATAGGTGTAAAAGCATACCAAGTTTTCTGTAAATTTGGGGGCTCTGTCTTAATTTGTATATTACTGACAAAGAGTATTTTTGATAATATTTCTACTTTTAATTGACAATATATTTATTTGTTAGTAGACTTTTGAGCTGACAAAATCAATAAGAGTAATTCTGTTCTCTTGTAACAGTTGCAAAGAGCATGTTAATTTTCAGTGAGATAGTTTGCCAATTACTTGGTTACATGCTACATTTGTTCAAACAAGTATGATGTCTACATGATTATATATACATATGTATGTTTACATAAGCACACACATGCACATGTACACACACACGTGTGTGTATATATATATATATATATAATTTGATATTAGTATTTTTAATACAACTTTAAAACTTTATATGGGGGATAAGAAAAATTACACTACACTGATAGGAAAGTCTTCCTCTGAATATATTTACTGGTAAGTTATACTTGTTTTTATTTTAATTACCCATAGAAGCTTATTTCTCAGTCCCATAGCATAGTACTTTGTCTAGTTTTTTATAGCTTTTCTCCTAGGATTTCATTCCACACAAGAATGGAAAATTGAAAAGGAGTGAGATTGTGGCAAAATAATTGATGTCCCTTTAGGTTTTCCCCATGAGAATGCTCCCATAATAGCTTAAATTCCCCTGATTTAGGTCTCACAGTTTAACTTGTCAATATGTAATTATGATTCTGAAACAAAACAGATTACCTTGCAGTTATGGTGTGGGCGCTGTCATGCTGGATAAAAAAGAAGCATTGGTGAAAGGAAGGGAATGTCTGTCTCATTAGTAGTTTCTTATTTAATGATCTACCAAGGTTAGGACTCTGTGACTGCTATCTTTAACAATCTGAAATAAGATTCCTCCAGAGGCTCTGTAATAGCTAGAAAGGTTTCAGTCTACAACCTTAAATTTGTCTACTACGATTATGGACATTATAAAAAGAAATATATGTGAACATAGCTCTGTGTATAAAATCTATCTATTAATATATAACATCTAATCACATAGAGCTACATACTTCATTTATAATTAACATTGTTGGATTACATATTAATTTTGAAGTTCTAAAAGAATAAAACCCTCAAAGCAATAAAGCATTTATATTTTAATGATCAATTTGAATTAACAAAATGCCTTCTAACCTCATGTTGATTAAAAAGTAAAAGCTACCTGCTTTGGGTTATAGAAGAAATTTGCCTTTACTTTTTCTTTCTGCTGTGATGTTTTATAGTAACTGCCCCTTTTTTATTTAGGTTAAATCTAATCCAAAGTGTTTAGCATATATATTTAAGTCTGTTGATTTGTTTTATACTATATGTGTGTACTAATTTCAATTCAAAAACATAATTAATGTATTTATTGAGCAACTACTATCTTTAGCTTTGTCCTAAGTATTAGGAAAAAAATGCAGACATGGTGGCAGTTTGTAATCCCAGTACTTGGTAGGCTGAGACAGGAAGATCATTGCAGGTTCAAGGCCAGCTTCTGCAACTTGACAAAACCCTCAGCAATTTAGAGAGACACTGTTTCAAAATAAAATTTAAAAAGCTGGGGCTTCAGCTCAGAGAGAATGTCTGTGGGTTCAATCTCCTGTGCAAAAACAGAAAAAGAAATATAAAAATAAGATATATTGACAGTTCCTATAACATACACTTAGGTTGTTCTCACCTTAAGACTTATATTTACTCTAAGTATAGTAGGCTAGATCATGTGCATGGGAAAGAGAGGTCAACTCAGTAAAGCAAGGAATAAAGAAGGGAGATTGTGGGAGAAAGGGGGCAAAAGGAGACTGAGCTTTGATGAGATTGAAACTGGTGGGACATTTGTTTGTGGAGAGGGTACAAAAAATTAACCATAGAACCAATGTCGCTCTTGCCCAGCAATATTGAGATTCCACTTGAGTCTGATGAACACCAATAAGTGGTTGAATCATATTAGTTGTTTGGTGTGATTTATCTTCAACAACAGCATCGTGGGTGTAGGCAGACAGGAAGCAGAAATCTGAATTTTTTGAAAGGTTCGTGTTTCCCTGGGTGACTTTGCCTAGAATGACAAGGACATTTAAGCTATTGAACTAGAGGGATTTTATGCAGAATATAGAATTTTAAAGAAAAAATCAGGGGAGAAAAATAGAATTAGAGAAGACAAATGGCCAGGAAAAATGTGAGGGGAAAATTAACTGAAAATTCAGTAAGATGAACACAATATTAGGAGACTATAAAGTAATTTTTGACGGATACATCACAGTACTTGCCGTTGGTTTTACATCAAAAAAGAAAAAGAAAAAGAAAAATCAGCAGAGTTCACTAATATAACTTTAATTATGTGATTGCAACTTAATCATTATAAAAATACAAGTCTGAGAAATCACTTTAGAATTTTAAAACATTGCACATAGGCTATTTTGATCTAGTATCTCAATATATATATATATATTTTTTTTTGCGGTACCGGGGATTGAACCCAGGGGCGTTCTACCTCTGCGCTATACCCCTGGCCCTATTTTTTTATACTTTATTTTGAAACCTGGTCTCACAAAGTTGCGGAGGGCCTCACTAGGTAGAGACAGAGAGAGAGACAGGGGTAGAGAGAGACAGAAATAGAGAGAGAGAGAGAGCTGAGGCTGGCTGCGAACCCGGATCCTCCGGTCTCCGCCTCCCAAAGTACTGGGATTACAAGCGTGCGCCACCACGCCTGGCTCTAGTACCTCAATATTAACCGGATATTATGCTAAAATATAACGATGAAAGCATGAACAAAATATCCTTTCCTTCAAAAAAAAACTCATATAGGGAAGTGAGGAAATGTACTTAGAAGGGTTATGCAAGATTACTAATAGAAAGTGATCATTTAAATGGTTATTAGTTGATAACACAGTAGAGGAATTAAGAGAATTACCTAAGTTTATGTAGTCAGAATCAGAAGTTGAAGAAGAAATCATGTCTTTTGACTATAAATCTTATTCCTTTGTTTTCCCTAATTAAATACATTATCTTTAAAACATGAGTTTTAAAGTTAATGCCACTGCCAATTTTCTCTAGAGAAATGACAGAAAATTATAGATTTTTAAATGTAATCAAATATTCATTGATATTGACTGAGTCAAAATATTGACTATACTATGATTTGAAAAGAATTATTTACCCATTTTTATTGTTTATCATTTGTAATTCTATAGTCTATATAAAATATTTTTATGCAAAGAGACTAATAAGAATAATTATACTAAAACAGCAGCCTTCTAAAAATTGAACTGTCAAGTGATAATGAGGATGGAACCTGTAGGATAACTGATATGTAGGGCAGAAGGGGACAATTATTTCTCATGACTGCAAGGTTAATAAAAAGATCAATGCAAGTTTTAGCCTAACTCAGGCTTTTAAGTCTTTGATAATGCCTTTATATTTTGCCATATTAATCAATCTATAACCATTAAATTTTCAATGTAGAGTTGGGTGAGCAAATCATTCTGATAGATATACAAATACCAAATGAAGGATCAATGTTTTTAAATTTCATTTATATGTTACTCATAAAAAGACTCCCAAGTGTAGTGTAAGATGATTTCAAATAAGCCATTACAATTCAAAATAGGTGCCTGAGAGGATCCGATTAGATCAAAGTTCTAGATATAATACCTGAATGCAATATTTGTGTAGGGTAACTTACCATATCACAATGAATATTTTCTCAATAGAAACAATTAAAATTGTATTAATATAATTGATGATTCATGTGCAGTTTTAAGAAAAGGTACAGAGAGAGTCCAATTGCTCAGTTTCTGCAAAGGTAATATTTTATAAAACTATAGTGTAATATCTTAACTGTATATTGCTGTTGATATGATCTATGTATCTGATTCAGATTTTACCAGTTTTATTATTGCTTCTGTTTGTGTGTGAGTGTGTGTGTTATACATTCAGTTGTACATGTTGTCTTCTGTGTAGATTTTTGCATCTACCTTAGGAGCCAAGATACTGAGCAGTTCCAACAACACAAATATCTCTCAGGTTTCCCATTCATAATAACATGCATGTGCTCCTCATGGTCCTCTTCATTCCCCACCTCATGTCTAATCCTTGGTAATCACTAATCTGTTCTCCATTTCTTGAATTTTGTCATTTCCAAAATGCTAAATAAATGGAACCACGTGAGTACACAGCAAGGAAGCCATTTCTATTCATGAACACCATTCACAGCAGTATTAATCTTTCCTGTTGGCTTTTTTCATTCAGCATAATTCTCTGGAGATTTGTCCAAGTGACTGAATTTATCAGTACTTCATTCCTTTTTAATTGCTGAGCATTATTCCATGATAATGTTAGTTGATTGAATCATTCACTCACAGAAGAACTTTTGAACTCTTTCCAGATTTTACCTATTAAAAATAAAGCTGCAAGACATGGTGGGACACACCTGTAATTCTAGTACTTGGGAGGCTGATATAGGAGAATACAGGTTCAAGACCAGCCTCAGCAACTTAGCCCCTGGGCTCAATCCCTGTTACCACTACTACTATTAATAATAATAATGATAATAATAATAATAATAATAGTAATAAAATAAAAATTAAAACAAAGCTGATATTTACTATTTGTTTATAAGTTTTCGTGTTCATATAAGTTTAAATTTCTATGGGATAAGTGACCAAGAGTAAAATTGGATGTGGTCATTTCAGACTTAATTGCCTAAGACTGTAAATTTAGTTTCCAGAGAGGCTGTACCCTTTATATTCCCAGTGTGGTATATGAGTAATCCAGAGTTTATCTCTTCACCTGCACTTGGTGTTGACTTCAATTAATATTTCATCATCCCATCCCATTTCTTGTCTAATAAACTTATAGATGTTCTGAATGTTCTTTATGAATAGAAATGGCTTCCTTGCTGTGCCCTCACATGGTGGACAGAGAAAGAACTCTGCTATCTCCTCTTTTCCTAAGGAAAATCAGCCCTATTGGATTAGAGTCCCATCTGTATGATCTTATTTAACCTTTATCACCTTCTCCTACACTCTGTCTCATTGTAGTCACATTTGAGGTTAGGTCTTCACATCATGTATTTGGGGGAGGCACAAAAACTTTGTTGGTAACAAGCACAACACACAACATTTGTTTATTAAATAATCTTAAGGCCTAACATGCAAATCAATAGAAGTGGAATATATGCCCAAAATGTATTTATTAACTAAAATGAAGTTTTATATTAGGCTAGTGTAGATGTGCATGTGTGTAGTTTATATAAAATGTTGCAGCTGAAACCTTCTAAACAGCACAATTTTTCTGTGTTCACAAGGATGACTACTCCTTGCATATTTTGAGAGTAAGACAGAAAAATCACCAAGTATAATGTCAATTAAGTTGATTTGTACTTTAAAAGGGTACTTGCAACAGTTATGAAGAAAACTATCAAATCGTTGCTCCTGGTGGTAGACTGTGTTCCAATAAATATGTCTCTAAGCATGTCCTCCTGGCTTATTATGCAAAACGAAGAAGTACAAGGGCTTAAAAGGTCTCTACATTTCTTTGTTAGGATCATGTATTTGCACTGGAATATCATTTGTTGAGGTCAAGACTATTGATTTATTAGCAGAAGGATGGATTTATTCAGTGTTGTAAAAATGAAACACATGGAAATAATAATTGAAGGTCATTCAGAGATTGACATTCTGGTGTAATGGATGGGAAAGGGAGAAAGAAGACAAGTGTCAAGGGAAAAGGAAGCTGATTAAAAGACAATGTTAAATAACCCTGTTAAAACAGCATAGCCATGCCAAGCATTTTATATTCAGATCTGGTCTGCTACTGTCATGTATGCAAAGTCCTCCTCTCTAACTAGAAAGTGAACTCTTTCAGAAAGGAATAATGTAGAGTCCACCAAATCCTGTGCAGCACCCAGTATGAAGCTACCCACAGAAAAATGCCCAATGTCTTTCCCGAATGATACTGATATAAACTGAATCCAGCACTGAATTGAATGAGAGTCTTCCTCTATGATTGGCTGGAATTCTGGAAAACAACTGAATTTTAAGGATTTAAAAAAATGTATAATAGAGATTTTTCCCTACATTATTTTTTTCTATTTGTATAGTATTTTTTATTTTACCTCAATTGTCCTTATAATCTCAGCATATTTCTTGTGACATTATTATGCCCTTCTATAGCTTACAAATTACATTATACTTATATGACTGCAAGGTGTCAAAAATAGCCTCCATTAACATTTAAAACACTATGATTTACTCTTCTTGTATAATTAAATGAATGCATCAAAAATTTGAGCATGATTTTTTATAAAATGCTGTTTATAACTAGATGCTAAAATTATGACCTAATTGACCATTAAGATTGACCTTTAATTTGGTTTCTAAGGTTTAAAAGACAATTCCACTTCAGAGCAACTAATAGCTTGCCAAATCACTTTGACATATCAACTAATCCCTGACAATGTTACTATTTTACTAAGAAAGGCGTGTAAAAGATACAACAATTTTTATATGTCATTTATAATCTTTGAGTTTCATTTGAATACTCTATTGTTTTGTGTGAAGAAAAGGGTGGGAGGATCTACTTAGACCTTATTGCTATTTCTTCATTAGGCAAGACACTTCTATGTAGAAAACAAACACAAAGCATATAAGGGAAAGTTGCTTCTCTATATGGAGGTAGAATTAGATTAACCACCTTGGTTATCTTATGGAAATTGGAAACTATTCCTGTATTTTATGGAAATTTACAGACTTTGCATTCTGTGTGTGTGTGTGTGTGTGTGTGTGTGTGTGTGTGTGTGTGTTACTGGGAATTGAACCTACAGAGGCTTCTACCACTGAGCTATACCCCTAGCCCTTTTTATTTTTTATTTTCAAACAGGGTCTTCCTAAGGTACCACACACTGGTCTTGAACCTATGATCCTCTTGCCTTAGCCTCTAACATACTAGGATTACAGGCATGTGCCACTGTACCTGGTAGAGGCCTGGCAATCAGGTTTTTTTTTTCTCTCTAATTGGTATTTATTTATTTATTTATTTATTTTTGTGGTACTGGGGATTGAACTCAGGGGTGTTCTACCTCTGAACTACATCCCCAGCCTTTTTGTTTTGTTTTGCTTTGAAACAGGATCTTGGTAGGTTGCTGAGAGTCTCATTATACTGCTGAGGCTTTCCTTAAACCTGTGATCCTCCTATCTCAGCCTCCCAAGTACTGGGATTACAGGAGTGTGCCACCACACCGGTTTATTTATTTGTTTTATTACTTTTTTGGTGTATTGTAATTGTACATCATAGTGAGGATCAAAATGATACTTAATCCTGCTCTGCTTCCAAAATTTGCATCTGTGTACCCACCTCTACTTACCTAATGATGAAGCACCATTAGTTCATTTTTTAATAATGAACACTGTCCTACAAACTATTTTTCAATGATATAATGATATATATATATATATATATATATATATATATATATTTTTTTTTTTTTTTTTTTGGCGGTACCAGGGATTGAACCCAGGGGCATTCTACCACCGGGCTGCACCTCCAGCCCTATTTTTTTGTATTCTTTATTTTGAAACAAGGTCTCACTAAGCTGTGGAGGGCCTGACTAAGTAGCTGAGGCTGGCCACGAACCCAGATCCTCCAGTCTCAGCCTCCCTAGTACTGGGATTACAAGCGTGTGCCACCATGCCCGGCTAATGACACATATTTTTAAAAATGTATTCTATGGTGGTTGGAAATCTGAAGAGTAGATCAAAAGTCAAATAACTTCCAGTTGAATATTTACATTTCATGTTTGTAGAAGTTCTTTCAGGGACCCAGCCACCTTGAACTTGTCACAGGCCTAACCCATCCCTGGAGTAAGATCCCCACAATCTCTTTTCAACTCTTCTTCAAAGTCTTCCCTTCTCTGCTATCCTCACTCCTTCATCCTGTCTGGAGCAAAAACAGCAGATACACAAACCAAGCATTTCATCGCCTATGCAGAGCAGGGTAGGACTTCTCTATTTTTACTTAAGCTTTTGACATCATTTTCTAAAATCTGAGCTTCTTCTCCAAGCAGTTTTCTTTAATGAAGAGGAAATATGGGAGAAAATGTTAAAACAATGAATAGATTGCCACTTTATTTTTATAATCTGGAATACCAATATTCTAGAAGGAATGCATATAGATACAGAGAAATGTATGTGGAGATCTGCACATTTTCTTAAGAAACCTGAGTCTGGCCCTAGTTTTTATCAAGACATCTGTGTTATTTTATAAAATAACATTTTTCACACCAAAAAGAAATATGTGATTGAGTATGAAAATGATGAATGGCAGAATTGCTGGAAGATGAGATCACTAACTACATGAGAGATACACAGCAGAGTGTGAAATCTACAATGGAGATAAATGTCTAGCTTTCTCTCGACCAGCTTGAACAGCTGCTCTGTCAAAGTCTGCCACCCTCCAGCTTCTGTGAACCCAGACTGAGAAAGTTCATTCCAGGAATTTGTTTCTCTGCACTTTCTAGGCTTTTCATACAGCTTGTCTTTATCAGATCCTGTGACTCTCGAGGGCATATCAGTTCATGAAAATGAAGGAACAATGTTTGTCACTAGACTAGGTAATTATTCTGCTACACTTAAGTTGTTATCGCTGTTTGCTTATTTGCATGTTGTTGTGTTCTCCATATAAGAGTGAAAACCCTGTGCATACGCATTTGGAACAGTGTTGAGTTACAATTTCAAGACATAGAAACTTACCAAAGAAAATGATATATTTAGTATTTTAGCACCCATAAAATGTGAATGAGTCTATGGTACTCAGAATGTACATTTATTGACCTGAAACAGTTAAAAGAATATGTACAAATTTTATGGTATTGCATTATATTTGTATAGCTTCCTAAGGGAAGAATATTCTCCATATAATGTCTATAAGAGAGAAAAGAGGTTGCGTCTATGTTCATGAATATAGCCCTTTCATTGATTTATGGACCAAAAAATATATAATCCTCAGGGTATCAGAGATTTGAAAAAAAAAGAGACCTACATTATGTGCATGATATGTCTGTGTGAGTTTAATTTTGTATTTGCATTTCTGAGATGAAAGATGTAGAAAAATCACTTGTGGGAGATAATTCCCTATTGACTGTGCATCAAAAAAAAGTAAAATGTGTTGGAACTTTAGCAACTAGGCAAAATATTTTATGGCAAATATACTAATTTTAGAGAGGAAGATTCAAATAACTAGAAGAAAAAATAGTACTCTATATTTTAAAAAGGTTTTGCATTTTCAGACTAATGATTTTAGTCAATCAATTACATTACATGAAATTACCCTCCCATTTCTCTTTTATCAGTCTTTCTGCCCTATTTTATTATTTTTTGATGTTCATCGTATTAGATATTTTATTCACAAGGGGTCTGTTCATAAACTTTTTTGCATATTTTATTTTGAGAGAAAATATTTAACACGTTTTGGGAATAATAAATAATTTTGAGAAAATTCTTTAACACACATCCTATAGTATGTGGTATTTCAGGTGGTGATGAGTGTTTAGAAGCTGAGCTTTAGAACCTAGTATCCTTTTTTATACATTTTTATTGGTGCATTTTAATTATATATCATAGCAAGTTTCAAAATCATACAAACAAAGATGCACACAGGTCTTGGTGTGTTTCTTTTCAGGTCACACCCTACTACCCACCCCTTCCCACATATAATGAGATTGGTAGTCATACCTTCATACATGGGCATAGCATGATTTTTATTGTTTCTCTCATCAGTTCTCCCTTTTCCCCTCCTGACCTTCTTCCCCCATACCTTCCACTATTCTACTGGTCACTCTTGCTTATTTTAATTCTCTTTTGTTTCCTATTTTCTCTCTAGCTTCTACGTATTAAAGGAAAACATCAACTCTTGACTTTCTGAGACTGGCTGATCTCACTTAGCATACTATTCTCTAGTTCCATCCATTTTCTTGCAAATTACATAATTTTGTTATGTCTGAGTAAAATCCCATTGTGTCTATATACTACATATGATCCAGCTATACCACTCCTCAATTCTTTTTACAAAAGAATTAAAGTCAGAATACTATAGTGATACAAGCATATCCATATTTGTAGTAGCGCGATTTACAGTGGCCAAATTATGGAAGCAACCTAGATGTCTGTCAACAGGTGAATGGATAAAGAAAATCTGCCCTACTTAAAAAAATAATAAAAAAACATGATCTGCCAACCTTTAAGGTGATATTCTTCTGGTTTATCTTCAGACACAAAGCCCTTTCTTTCATCCTATAATTTTTTCTTTAGCATTAATTGTGTGCCAAGCACTTATTCTTTCCTGGTGTTCAATAAGTAATGATAGACAATGCTTTTTACAAAGGGTAAGGGAGGATAGGACTAACAAATAAAAAGAAAAGAAAACTCTACAAAATAATAACAATATTCTAGTTGTGAAAAATGCCCCGATGAAAATAAAACCAGGTAATGTAATTTTTTAAAAACAAGAGGAGTAAGTTAAGCTGCCAATTTAGAATGGCTAGGTATGGAATC